>JAWPHD010014061.1:0-63836 GCA_037043455.1 Cyrtodaria siliqua
TGTACTATTCATTCTTGCATTCGTGTGGTATTTATATGGCATGACAGGTTTAAATCAATATTTAATAACAGCCACATGTAGTATGGTTTAGCAAGATTTGAAAACTATAGGACAAAACAGCATATTACTGTAGTAGAGATTTTTATTATCATAGCACGCAATCTTGTAATAAACACACTCTTTACTTTACTGACGGGGCGTCGCAAGCTTTTAAAAAATCAAAATTGCCGTTTGTCCCTTTAATCAAGTTTAACATCAATCAATAATCAGTGACGATACCGATATGGAACCAGCTGTCCTGAGAAAGATTTTTAGACTGTGTTACGGTCCTTTGTGCTTCTCTGCAATAGTGTTGAGTGAACAGAATAGAATAGAGTAGACTAGAAAGATTTATAGACTGTATCCCTGAAATAGATAGTAGAATACTCATAAAATGCCTGTATACCAATTTGACTGCGTCCCGGTATTCTTACTTAAATACAGTAGTTTTATGAACAGTAAAATGACGTTGATACACAGTCCAACACCCATAGCAGCTTTTTGAGGCTCCGGCAAAAATCCAAGGGTAACAACCTACGTTACGTGCACGCGCTAAAGCAGATCCGATTACATACACAGAAGCTCGATTCGGGAGCTGGTAGGTGGATTTTTACCAAGATTTAAGAAACATTTGGTTAATTGACAATGTCTACCGTACCGCATGGATGAAACATATTTTATTAAACCTTATATAAGCTGTAAACTTCCAGCCGTTTATCAGTTTACTTCGATACAATCGCATTTCAAAGCCGGGCACCGTTTACATTTTGGTGACTACCAAACGGTTGGGAGTTTACAGCTTGTTTAAGGTTTAATAAAATCCCTCTACTCCATGCGGTACGGTGGGCATTGTCAATTTACCAAATGTTTTGTAAATCTTAAAAAATATCCACTTACCAGCTCCCGAATCGAACTTCCGTGTATGTAAGCGGATCCGTTTTGGCGCATGTGCGTGACGTAGAAGTAAAAATAGATCAGATATGCGCGGCACACCAAAACCTGATTGTAAATATTTATGTTTGTTTACGTCTGTGTACCAGTTAAAAGCAAGGCCAAATGTATTACAATTTGAACAGGATATGTATCATAAAACCATGCGTAAATGTTTATGGTTGTTTACGTCTGTGTGCCAGGATATGTATCATAACACCATGTAAATTAGTAATACTAAGTCAAATCATAATGACATTATCACCAAAATCATCATCATCATAACAACACTATATCAATATCAATATGTCAATTTACTCATCAAACACACCCATCACCTCAGTAATTATAATCGTTATGTCAAGCCAGCGATGATCACACTCATCACCTCAGTAACCACCATCAGTATGTACAGCCAGCGATGTTCACACTCATCACCTCAGTAATCATCATCAGTATGTAAAGCCAGAGATGATCACACTCATCACCAAAGTAATCTTCATCAGTATGTACAGCCAGCGATGATCACACTCATCACCTCAGTAATCACCATCAGTATGTCCAGCCAGCGATGATCACACTCATCACCTCAGTAATCACCATCAGTACGTACAGCCAGCGATGAGCACACTCATCGCCTCAGTAATCACCATCAGTATGCACAGCCAGCGATGATCATACTCATCACCTCAGTAATCACAGTCAGTATGTCCAGCCAGCGATGATCACACTCATTACCTCAGCAATCACCATCAGTATGTCCAGCCAGCGATGATAACGCTCATCACCTCAGTATTCACCATCAGTATGTCCTGTCAGCGAAGATCACACTCATCACCTCAGTAATCACCATCAGTATGTACAGCCAGCGATGATCACACTCATCATCTCAGTAATAAGTATCAGTATGTCCAGCAAGCGATGATAACACTCATTACCTCAGTAATCATCATCAGTATGTCCAGCCAGCGATGATCACACTCATCACCTCAGTAATCACCATCAGTATGTCCAGCCAGCGATGATCACACTCATAACCTTAGTAATCATCCTCAGTATGTCCAGCCAGCGATGATCGCACTCATCACCTCAATAATCACCATCAGTACGTCCAGCAAGCGATGATCTTACTCATCACCTATGTAATCACAATCAGTTAGTACAGCAAGCGATGATCACACTCATCACCTCAGTAATCACCATCAGTACGTACAGCCAGCGATGATCACACTCATCATCCCAATAATAGCTATCAGTATGTCCAGCCAGCGATGATCACACTCATCACCTCAGTAATCACCATCAGTACGTACAGCCAGCGATGATCACACTCATCACCCCAATAATAGCTATCAGTATGTCCAGCCAGCGATGATCACACTCATCACCTCAGTAATCACCATCAGTACGTACAGCCAGCGATGATCACACTCATCACCCCAATAATAGCTATCAGTATGTCCAGCCAGCGATGATCACACTCATCACCTCAGTAATCACCGTCAGTATGTACAACCAGCGATGATCACACTCATCACCTCAGTAATCATCATCAATATGTCCAGCCAGCGATGATCACACTCATCACCTCAGTAATCACCATCAGTATGTACAGCCAGCGATGATCACACTCATCGCATCAGTAATCAGCAGTATACCCAGCCAGAGATGACTAAACTCATAACCTCAGTAACCACCATCAGTATGTCCAGCCAGCGATGATCACACTCATCACCTCAGTAATCATCATCAGTATGTACAGCCAGCGATGATCACACTCATCACCTCAGTAATCACCATCAGTATGTACAACCAGCGATGAACACACTCATCACCTCAGTAATCATCATCAATATGTCCAGCCAGCGATGATCACACTCATCACCTCAGTAATCAACATCAGTATGTACAGCCAGCGATGATCACACTCATCGCCTCAGTAATCACCAGTATACCAAGCCAGAGATGACTAAACTCATAACCTCAGTAACCACCATCATTATGTCCAGCCAGCAATGATCACACTCATCACCTCGGTAATCATCATCAGTATGTACAGCCAGCGATGATCACATTCATCACCTCAGTAATCACCATTGGTATGTACAGCCAGCGATGATCACACTCATCACCTCAGTAATCACCATCAGTATTTCCAGCCACGATGATCACACTCATCACCTCGGTAATCACCATCAGTACGTACAGCCAGCAATGATCACACTCATCACCTCAATAATCATCATCAATATGTACAGCTAGCGATGATCACACACATCACCTCAGTAATCACAGTCAGTATGTCCAGCCAGCGATGATCACACTCATCACCTCAGTAATCACCATCAGTATGTACAGCCAGCGATGATCACACTCATCACCTCAGTAATCATCATCAGTATGTAAAGCCAGAGATGATCACACTCATCACCAAAGTAATCATCATCAGTATGTCAAGCCAGCGATGATCACACTCATCAACTCAGTAATCACCATCAGTACGTACACTCATCACCTCAGTAATCACCATCACTATGCAGAGCCAGTGATGATCACACACATCACCTCAGTAATCATCATCAGTACGTCCATCCAGCGATGATCACACTCATTACCTCAGTAATCACTATCAGTATGTCCAGCCAGCGATGATCACACTCATCACCTCAGTAATCACCACCAGTATGTCCTGCCAGCGATGATCACACTCATCACCTCAGTAATCACCATCAGTATGTACAGCCAGCGATGATCACACTCATCATATCAGTAATAAGCATCAGTATGTCCAGCAAGCGATGATAACAGTCATCACCTCAGTAATCATCATCAGTATGTCCAGCCAGCGATGATCACACTCATCACCTCAGTAATCACCATCAGTATGTCCATCCAGCGATGATCACACTCATCACCTCAGTAATCATCATCAGTATGTCCAGCCAGCGATGATCACACTCATCACCTCAGTAATCAGCATCAGTATGTCCAGAAAGCGATGATCACACTCATCACCTCAGTAATCATCATCAGTATGTCCAGCCAGCGATGATCACACTTATCACCTCAGTAATCACATTCAGTATGTCCAGCCAGCGATGATCATACTCATCACCTCAGTAATCTCCATCAGTAAGTCCAGCAAGCGATGATCTCACTGATCACCTAAGTAATCACAATCAGTTGGTCCAGCAAGCGATGATCACACTCATCTACTCAGTAATCACCATCAGTATGTACAGCCAGCGATGATCACACTCATCACATCCGTAATCACCATCACTATGTCCAGCCAGCGATGATCACACTCATCACCTCAGTAATCATCATCAGTATGTACAGCCAGCGATGATCACACTCATCACCTCAGTAATCATCATCAAAATGTCCAGCCAGCGATGATCACACTCATCTCCTAAGTAATCACCATCAGTATGTACAGCCAGCGATGATCACACTCATCGCCTCAGTTATCATCAGCAGTATACCCAGCCAGAGATGACTAAACTCATAACCTCAGTCACCACCATCAGTATGTACAGCCAGGGATGATCACACTCATCACCTCAGTAATCATCATCAGTATGTCCAGCCAGCAATGATAACACTCATCACCTCAGTAATCATCATCAGTATGTACAGCCAGCGATGATCACATTCATCACCTCAGTAATCACCATCAGTATGTACAGCCAGCGATGATCACACTCATCACCTCAGTAATCACCATCAGTATCTCCAGCCACGATGATCACACTCATCACCTCGGTAATCACCATCAGTAAATACAGCCAGCAATGATCACACTCATCACCTCAATAATAATCATCAATATGTACAGCCAGCGATGATTACACTCATCACCTCAGCAATCACCATCAGAATCTCCCGCCATCGATGATCACACTCATCACCTCAGTAATCACCATCAGTACTTACAGCCAGTAATAATCACACTCATCACCACAGTAATCACCATCAGTATGTCCAGCCAGCGATGATCAAACACTTTACCTCAGCAATCATCATCAGTATGTCCAGCCAGCGATGATCACACTAATCATCTCAGTAATCACCATCAGTATGTACAGCCAGCGATGATCACACTCATCCCCTCAGAAATCATCATCAGTATGTCCAGCCAGCGATGATCAAACTCATCACCTTGGTAATCACCATCCGTTTGTAAATCTCCTCAGTAATCACAATCAGTATGTCCAGCCAGCGATGATCGCACTCATCACCTCAGTAATCACCATCAGTATGTCCAGCAAGCGATGATAACACTCATCACCTCAGTAATCACCATCAGTATGTACAGCCATCGATGATCACACTCATCACCTCAGTAATCACAATCAGTATGTACGAACAGCGATGATCACACTCATCACCTCAGTAATCACCATCAGTATGTCCAGCCAGCGATGATCACACTCATCTCCAAAGTAATCATCATCAGTATATACAGCCAGCGATGATCACACTAATCACCTCAGTAAACACAATCAGTATATACAGCCAGCGATAATCACACTCATCACCTCAGTAATCATAATCAGTATGTCCAGACAGCGATGATCACACTCATCACCTCAGTAATCGCCATCAGTATGTACAGCCAGCGATGATCACACTCATCACCTAAGTAATCATCATTAAAATGTCCAGCCAGCGATGATTAGACTCATCAACTCAGTAATCATCATCAGTATGTCCAGGCAGCGATGATCACACTCGTCACCTCAATAATCACCATCAGTATGTCCAGCCAGCGATGATCACCCTCATCACCTCAGTAATCACCATCAGTATGCAGAATGTTCAGCCAACGATGATCACACTAATCACCTCAGCAATCATCATCAGTATGTAAAGCCAGAGTTGACCACACTCATCACCAAAGTAATCATCATCAGTATGTCAAGCCAGCGATGATCACACTCATCACCTCAGTAATCATCATCAGTACGTACACTCATCACCTCAGTTATCACCATCAGCATGCACAGCCAGCGATGATCACACTAATCACCTCAGTAATCACCATCAGTATGTAGAGCCAGCGATGATCACACTCATCACCTCAGTAATCACAATCAGTATGTACGAACAGCGATGATCACACTCATCACCTCAGTAATCACCATCAGTATGTTCAGCCGGCGATGATCGAACTCATCACCTCAGTAATCACCGTCATTATGTAAAGTCAGCGATGATCACACTCATCACCTCAGTAATCACCGTCAGTATGTACAGCCAGCGATGATCACACTCATCACCTCAGTAATCACCGTCAGTATGTCCAGCCAGCGATGATCACACCCATCACCACAGTAATCACAGTCAGTATGTCCAGTCAGCGATGATCACACTCATCACCTCAGTAATCACCATCAGTATGTACAGCCAGCGATGATCACTACATCACCGCAGTAATCACCATCAGTATGTCCAGCCAGCGATGATCACACTAATACCCTCAGTAATCACCATCAGTATGTACAGCCAGCGATGATCACACTCATCACCTCAGTAATCACCATCAGTATAGCCAACCAGCGATGATCGCTCTCGTCACCTCAGTAATCACCATCAGTATGTCCAGCCAGCGATGATAACACTAATCACCTCAGGAATCACCATCAGTATGTATAGCCAGCGATGATTACACTCATCACCTCAGTAATCACCATCATTATGTCAGGCCAGCGATGATCACACTCATCTCCAAAGTAATCATAATCAGTATGTCCAGCCAGCGATGATCACACTAATACCCTCAGTAATCACCATCAGTATGTACAGCCAGCGATGATCACACTCATCACCTCAGTAATCACCATCAGTATAGCCAACCAGCGATGATCGCTCTCGTCACCTCAGTAATCACCATCAGTATGTCCAGCCAGCGATGATAACACTAATCACCTCAGGAATCACCATCAGTATGTATAGCCAGCGATGATTACACTCATCACCTCAGTAATCACCATCAGTATGTCCGGGCAGCGATGATCACACTCATCACCTCAGTAATCCCCATCAGTATGTACAGCCAGCGATGATCACACTCATCAACTCAGTAATCATCATCAGTATGTCCAGGCAGCGATGATCACACTCATCACCTCAATAATCACCATCAGTATGTACAGCCAGCGATGATCATACTCATCACCTCAGAAATCACCATCAGTATGCAGTATGTCCAGCCAGCGATGATCACACTCATCACCTCAGAAATCACCATTAGTATGCAGTATGTCCAGCCAGCGATGATCATACTCATCACCTCAGAAATCACCATCAGTATGCAGTATATCCAGCCAGCGATGATCACACTCATCACCTCAGAAATCACCATCAGTATGCAGTATGTCCAGCCAGCGATGATCACACTAATCACCTCAGTAATCACCATCAGTATGTTCAGCCAGCGATAATCGACCTCATCACCTCAGTAATCACCGTCATTATGTACAGTCAGCGATTATCACACTCATCGCCTCAGTAATCACCGTCAGTATGTACATCCAGCGATGATCCCACTCATCACCTCAGTAATCACCGTCAGTATGTCCAGCCAACGATGATCACACTCATAACCTCAGTAATCACCATCAGTATGTCCAGACAGCGATGGTCACACTCATCACCCAGTAATCGCCATCAGTACGTACAGCCAACGATGATCAGACTCATCACCTCGGTAATCATCATCAATATGTCCAGCCAGCGATGATCACACTCATCACCTCAGTAATCACCATCAGTATGTCCAAACAGCGATGATCACACTTATCACCTCAGTAATCATCATCAGTATGTCCAGCCAGCAATGATCACTCTCATCACCTCAGTAATCATCATCAGTATGTACAGCCAGCGATGATCACATTCATCACCTCAGTAATCACCATCAGTATGTACAGCCAGGGATGATCACACTCATCACCTCAGTAATCACCATCAAGATCTCCAGCCACGAGGATCACACTCATCAACTCGGTAATCACCATCAGTAAGTAGAGCCAGCAATGATCACATTCATCACCACAATAATCATCATCAATATGTACAGCCAGCGATGATCACACACATCACCTCAGCAATCATCATCAGAATGTAAAGCCAGAGTTGATCACACTCATCACCAAAGTAATCATCATCAGTATGTCAAGCCAGCGATGATCACACTCATCACCTCAGTAATCATCATCAGTACGTACACTCATCACCTCAGTTATCACCATCAGCATGCACAGCCAGCGATGATCACACGCATCACCTTAGTAATCATCATCAGTATGTCCAGCCAGAGATGATCGCACTCATCACCTCAATAATCACCATCAGTACGTCCAGCAAGCGATGATCACACTAATTATCTCAGTAATCACCATCAGTATGTACAGCCAGCAATGATCACACTCATCACCTCAGTAATCATCATCAGTATGTCCAGCCAGCGATGATCACACTAATCATCTCAGTAATCACCATCAGTATGTACAGCCAGAGATGATCACACTAATCATCTTAGTAATCACCATCAGTATGTACAGCCAGCGATGATCACACTCATCCCCTCAGAAATCATCATCAGTATGTCCAGCCAGCGATGATCACACTCATCACCTCAGTAATCACCATCAGTTTGTACATTAACCTCAGTAATCACCATCAGTATTTACAGCCAGCGATGATCGCACTCATCACCTCAGTAATCACCATCAGTATGTCCAGCCAGCGATAATAACACTCATCTCCTCAGTAATCACAATCAGTAAGTACGAACAGCGATGATCACACTCATCACCTCAGTAATCACCATCAGTATGTCCAGCAGCGATGATCATACTCATCTCCAAAGTAATCATCATCAGTATGTACAACCAGCGATGATCACACTAATCATCTCAGTAATCACCATCAGTATGAACAGCCAGTGATGATCACACTCATCCCCTCAGAAATCATCATCAGTATGTACAGCCAGGGATGATCACACTCATCACCTCAGTAATCACCATCAATATCTCCAGCTACGAGGATCACACTCATCAACTCGGTAATCACCATCAGTAAGTAGAGCCAGCAATGATCACATTCATCACCTCAATAATCATCATCAATATGTACAGCCAGCGATGATCACACACATCACCTCAGCAATCATCATCAGTATGTAAAGCCAGAGTTGATCACACTCATCCCAAAAGTTATCATCATCAGTATGTCAAGCCAGCGATGATCACACTCATCACCTCAGTCTTCATCATCAGTACGTACACTCATCACCTCAGTTATTACCATCAGCATGCACAGCCAGCGATGATCACACTCATCACCTCAGTAATCACAGTCAGTATGTCCAGCCAGCGATGATCACACTCATCACCTCAGTAATCACCTTCAGTATGTACAGCCAGCGATGATCACACTCATCACGTCAGTAATACGCATAAGTGTGTCCAGCAAGCGATGATAACACTCATCACCTCAGTAATCATCATCAGTATGTCCAGCCAGCGATGATCACACTCATCACCTCAGTAATCACCATCAGTATGTCCAGCCAGCGATGATCACACTCATCACCTCAGTAATCATCATCAGTATGTCCAGCCAGCAATGATCACACTCATCACCTCAGTAATCACCATCAGTATGTCCAACCAGCGATGATCACACTCATCACCTCAGTAATCAGCATCAGTATGCCCAGCAGGCGATGATCATACTCATCACCTCAGAAATCATCATCAGTATGTCCAGCCAGCGATGATCACACTCATCACCTCAGTAATTACCTTCAGTATGTCCAGCCAGCGATGATCACACTCAACACCTTACTAATCACCATCAGTATGTACAGCCAGAGATGATCGCACTCATCACCTCAATAATCACCATCAGTACGTCCAGCAAGCGATGATATCACTCATCACCTAAGTAATCATAATCAGTTAGTCAAGCAAGCGATGATCACACTCATCACCTCAGTAATCACCATCAGTATGTACAGCCAGCGATGATCACACTCATCACCTCAGTAATCACCATCAGTATATACAGCCAACGATGATCACACTCATCACCTCAGTAATCATCATCAATATGTCCAGCCAGCGATGATCACACTCATCACCTCAGTAATCACCATCAGTATGTACAGCCAGCGATGATCACACTCATCACCTCAGTAATCACCATCAGTATCTCCAGCAGCGATGATCATACTCATCTCCAAAGTAATCATCATCAGTATGTACAGCCAGCGATGATCACACTAATCATCTCAGTAATCACCATCAGTATGAACAGCCAGTGATGATCACACTCATCCCCTCAGAAATCATCATCAGTATGTCCAGCCAGCGATGATCATACTCATCACCTCAGTAATCACCATCAGTTTGTACATCACCTGAGTAATCACCATCAGTATGTGCAGCCATCGATGATCGCACTCATCACCTCAGTAATCACCATCAGTATGTCCAGCCAGCGATGATAACACTCATCACCTCAGTAATCACCATCAGTATGTAGAGCCAGCGATGATCACACTCATCACCTCAGTAATCACAATCAGTATGTACGAACAGCGATGATCACACTCATCACCTCAGTAATCACCATCAGTATGTTCAGCCAGCGATGATCACACTCATCTCCAAAGTAATCATCATCAGTATGTACAGCCAGCGATAATCATACTCATCACCTCAGTAATCATCATCAGTATGTCCAGGCAGCGATGATCACACTCATCACCTCAGTAATCACCATCAGTATGTCCAGGCAGCGATGATCACACTCATCACCTCAGTAATCGCCATCAATATGTACAGCCATCGATGATCATACTCATCACTTAAGTAATCTTCATTAAAATGTCCAGCAAGCTATTATCAAACTCATCACCTCACTTATCATCATCAGTATGTCCAGGCAGCGATGATCACACTCATCATCTCATTAATAACCATCAGTATGTCCAGCCAGCGATGATCACACTCATGACTTCAGTAATAACCATCAGTATGTCCAGCCAGCGATGATCACACTCATCATCTCAGTAATCACCATCAGTATTTCCAGCCAGCGATGATCACACTAATAACCCCAGTAATCATCATCAGTATGTACAGCCAGCGATGATCACACTCATCACCTCAGTAATCACCATCAGTATTTCCAACCAGCGATGATCACACTCATCACCTCAGTAATCACCATCAGTATGTCCAGCCCGCGATGATCACACTCATCTCCAAAGCAATCATAATCAGTATGTACAGCCAGAGAAGATCAAACTCATCACCTCAGTAATCACCAAGAGTATGCACACACAGCGATACTCACGCTCATCACCTCAGTAATCATCATAAGTATGTCCGGGCAGCTCAGTAATCGCCATCAGTATGTCCAACCAGCGATGATCACTGATCACTCAGTAATCACAGTCAGCGTGTCCAGCCAGCGATGATCACACTCATCACCTCAGTAATCAACATCAGTATGTACAACCAGCGATGATCACACTCATCACCTCAGTAATCATCATCAATATGTACAGCCAGCGATGATCACACTCATCACCTCAGTAATCACCATCAGTATTTCCAGCCAGCGATGATCACACTCATCACCTCAGTAATCACCATCAATATGTCCAGCCAGCGATGCTCACACTCATCTCTTCAGTCATCACCATCATTATGTACATCACCTCAGTAATCACAAGCAGTATGTGCATCCAGCGATGATCACACTCATCACCTCAGTAATCAACATCAGTATTTCCAGCCAGCAATGATCACACTCATCACCTCAGTAATCACCATCATTATGTAGAGCCAGCGATGATCACACTCATCACCTCAGTAATCACCATCAGTTTGTCCAGCCAGCGATGATCACACTCATCACCTCAGTAATCACCATCAGTATGTACAGCCAGCGATGATCACACTCATCACCTCAGTAATCACCATCAGTATGTACAGCCTGCGATGATCACATTCATCACCTCAGTAATCATCATCAGTATGTCCAGGCAGCGATGATCACACTCATCACCTCAGTAATCACCATCAGTATGTACAGCCTGCGATGATCACTTTATTCACCTCAGTAATCACCATCAGTATGTAGAGCCAGCGATGATCACACTCATGACCTCAGTAATCACCATCAGTATGTCCAGCCAGCGATGATCACACTCATGACCTCAGTAATCACCATCAGTATGTCAAGCCAGCGATGATCACACTCATCACCTCAGTAATCATCATCAGTATATCCAAAGAGCGATGATCACACTCATCACCTCAGTAATCACCATCAGTATGTCCAGCCAGCGATGATCACACTCATCACCTCAGTAATCACCATCAGTATGTACAGCCAACAATGATCACACTCATCGCCTCAGTAAGCATCATCAGTATGTACAGCCAGTGACGATAAGTGCATCACAAACATGTAACCAAGTCATAAATACCCAGAATCCGTCATATCAACTCACCAACACAGCCATCTCATCAGTATGTAAGGCCAGCTATCATAAGCTCATCAAAAAACTTGTAAAAGTCATAAAATATATGTCTGATTTGTTTTTGGTCCATTCATAGACTTATAGCTATGTTGTTTGCCCCCATCCCCTGCCTCCAACCCCGCCTAACCCACCCCGCCTAACCCACTCTCAAAACTCGATGTTTTTCTTTTACATATTTCCGTGTTGTTTTGGTCTATTCACAGACGTATAGCTATGTTTCCCCCCTTACATCCCCCACACCCACCCTCATCCTAACCCACTCGAAACCCGATATTTTTTAAATTTTATTTTTTCTGTGTGTTATTACGGTCCATTTCTAGATTTATAGCTATTTCCCCCCCCCCCCCCCCTGTGTGTTATTACGGTCCATTTCTAGATTTATAGCTATGTTGCCCCCCCCCCCCCCCCCCCCCCCCCCCCCCCCCCCCCCTAACCCACGCGAAACCTGTTTTATTATTATTATTATTATTTATTTATTTCTCCTTTTCTTTTTTTTTTTACATATTTCTGTTTTCTTTTTGGTCCATTCATAGACTTATAGCTATGTTGTCACCCCCACCCCCACAACCCCATGCCCAACCCACTCGAAACCCAATTTTTTTTTTTAACATATTTCTGTGTTGTTTTGGTCTATTCATAGACTCATAGCTATGTTTCCTCCCCCCCTCCCCCACCCCATCCCCACCACACTCCGCCTAACCCACTCGAAACCCGATCATCCATAGCTTCCGCCATTCCTATCCAAGTCGCGATTTCTAGTGATTTTTTTTAGCACTTCTGATTGGCTAATAATGTCGTGGCCACGAGATAAATAAGTCGTGGCCACGAGACAAATAATTCGTGGCCACGAGATAATAAGTCGTGGCTACGACATAATAAGTCATGGCCACGACTTAATAACTCGTAAATTATTTTTCTCACATGTCACGTCTATGCAACCGTACTTAAATCCGAAAATGTTCAAGACAAAATTACTTGCTCTTTCCATGTTTCGCGCAATATAAATATTTTGGTCAAAACTAAATACACATCTATTCTAAAATCTATTTAAACTAAGAAAATGAGTTGAGATACACACCTGAGTGTAGCACCGCTAAATGTTAAAACCTCCGCTAAATGTTATAAATGTTATAAATCTTACGCTAAATGTTAAAACATTTCCGCTAAATGTTAAAACTTCCGCTAAATGTTAAAAAATTACTAACCACTAAATGTCATTAATTTTAACATTTAGCGTTTCATGGAATCCGTTAACCGCTAAATGTTAAAATTCAGAATTATATCTGTAAAGCATCGAATTGTATAATTACAGTGCTGTTTACATGACTCGACGATGTTGTTATGATAGAAATCCCATAAACGCCATATTTTCAGTAACAGTGCTGCTGTTGTTGCTGCTTCTTCTGCTGCTGCTACTGTTGTTGTTGTTGTTGCTGCTGTTTTTAGCACATATTACGACGTAACGAAGTCTCTATATCACCGTAGGCTTTTATAAACAGGATACTGAAGGTAACCGTGTTTTTGTTCGCCTTTCGGACAAGAATTTGTACGTACTGAGAATAACAATAAGTCAGTCCGAGGAAAAAATTTCAAGTTTAATTGTCCAATGAACAGCTGCCGTTAATGTATAATTAAAAATGGCGATCCTTAGAGTAAGTTTATTTCTTAATCATTGAATACCATTTTATGCATACTCAAATTCCAATTGTACTTTTTATGTTAAAAGGACTAGAGGCAATTCCGAAATTATTGTATGTAATTGTATGTACAATAAAACGATATATATATATATATATATACAATAACCAAGTTATTAAATAAATAATAAAATAATAAACAATTGGAATTTTGGAAATGTTTAACAATGAAAGGACCATAACGCCAGCGTTAACAGTGGGATCTGGGGGGGAAAAGCAATACTTAAAAAAAAACAATAGTAAATAAAACTAGACATCATACTGATGCTTCCTCATAAACTTCGTAGAAATCCAACAAGCCGTTTAGGAAGAGTAGCACCAACAAGAAATTTAAAGTAAACATGTCAAAGAGCCATAACTCCGTCACAAATCAGCAAACAAAAGCGCGGTATGCACAACTAGACATCTTATCGATGCTTCCTGACAAGTTTCGTCGAACTCCAACAAGGCGTTTAGAAGAAATGGCGCCGACATGAAATTTAAAGTAAAAATGTCAAGGGGCCGTAACTCCGTCAAAATAAACGAAGCGGCAAAAACGAAATATGCAGAACTAGACATCATACCAATGCTTCCTGCTAAGTTTCGTCAAATCCAACACGGCGTTTAAAAAAAAAGTCAAAAAAATAAATAAATAAATAAAAACCTGTCTAAGTTTGATTAAGATTGCTCAAGAAATGTGGCGTTAACAACATGTAAAACTCCATATGTTTCTATTCATGGACCATAACTCTGGGGTTACTGGTCTGATCTTACCCATTATCGAACTCGGCCGAAATTTTATGGTCATATACAATCTATGCAAGTTTGGTTAAGATTGCTCAAGTAATGTGGCCTATATCGTGTAAACAAACTAAAACAGCATTTTTTCCAATTCAGGGGCCATAACTCTGGTATTACTGGTCCGATATTGTCCATTATCAAAGTCGTCCGAGATCTTATCGTCATAAACAATCTGGGCATGTTTGGTTAAGAATGCTCAAGAAATGTGGCCTCTATCGTGTAAACAAGATGAAAAACTGCATCTTTTTGCTAATTCAGGGGCAATAACTCCGGTGTTACCGGTCCGATCTGGCCCATTATCAAACTCGTCCGAGATCTTATGGTGGCAATCTTGGTTAAGATTGCTGAAGTATTATGGCCTCTATCGTGTAAACAAGCTAAATGTTGACGACAGACGACATACGACAGAAGACGGACGAAGAGTGGTCACAATAGCTCACCCTTGAGCACCACAATAGCTCACCCTTGAGCACTTCGCGCTCAGGTGAGCTAAAAGTCGAACAGGAAAAGAAGCATTCAAGGACGACAGTCAACCACAAACAAACACAGAAACAAACAACAACTATAAAGATGAATAAAATGCAAGATATGGCATCACAAACACAAAAAGGTTGACAACAGGCTATCGCCTTGGAACGGTCAGGGGCAACAAAGGGCGCTGAGGGGTTTAAACCAAGTGAAAATAAACGTGTGTGTATTTGGTTAATTGTTTCTTAAAAGTTGCGTTCCCCTGTATCCGCCCTTGTTAATTTTGTCATTATAACCGTGTTTTATCGTTTTGAATATATAAGCACAGTTTAAAAGCTCAGATATATCAAGTTTCTTCTTCCTACGGTTGAGCAATTAAAAAAATATGCATTATTTTCAAAATTCAGAGTATCTCAAATTAAGTTCATGCTAGTCATGTTAGTGGTGTGATTTCTACAACATAACACATATTTCTCCCCTCTGCACATATATACAGACCATAATTGAAAACTAACCATCCAAGACACCCTTAAGAATTTAGATTTATTGAAACAAAAATCTTGAATAAATTAAACTAGTTTTTGTTCGTAAACGGGTGCAATGAGCTTTATCGCGAGGTACACAACACGATTCATAAAGCTATGTCTATTTCTAAGTTAAAGTCAGATTCTTGCTGAACCCTAAATATAACAACTGCTCTAAATTTAACAAACTGCACTAAAGGTAACACTTTTAGGACTAAAGGTAACAACCTACACTAAAGGTGACAACCCATAGCCCTTCGCCCACTACACCTAAACAAAACCCGCAGAACTTCGCCCACTACATCTAACCAAACCCATAGCCCTTCACCCACTACACCTAACAAACCTATAGCCCTTACCCATTACACCTAACCAAAACTCGTAGACCTTCGCCCACCAAACCTAACCAACACCTATTGTCCATCACCTACTACAATTAACAAAACCCGTAGCCCTAAACCCAATACACCGAACCAAACCCATAGCCCTTCGCTCACTACGCCTAACAAAACCATAGCCCTTCACCCATTACACCTAAAAAAAGCATAGTCCTTCACCCACTACACCTAGCAAAACCATAACTCTTCGCCCACTACATACAACAAAACAATAGCCTTTCACCCACTACACCTAACAAAACCATAGTCATTAGCCCATTACTCCTAACAAAACCATAGTCCTTCGCCCACTACACGTAACTTGCCGGTAGCCATTCACCAATTACACCTAAAAGAAACATAGCCATTCGCCCACTACACCAAACAAAACATAGTCCTTCACCCACTAACTCTAACAAAACCGTAGCCTTTCACCCTCTACACCTAACAAAACCATAGCAATCCACCCACTTCACCTAACAAAACCATAGCCCTTCACCCAATACACCTAACAAAACCCGCTACACTTGCAATTTATTTTGCTTAGTTGTTTTTACTCTTATTTTAATTATTAATTTTACTCTTGCTACGACCCTGATGCAACCTATATTTTTTGACACCGCATTATACAGATGTTCCCTGCGTGCACTATATTTTTTCTGACACCGCAGTATCATGAGATTGTGTGACGTGATGTAAACATGCAAGGAAGCTGATCCTGACAATGAAACGCATTGTATGCTCGTGAAGTTGGCTCTGCGTTCTGCATTCTGCCTTCCGATTACAGTTCTGCGTTCAACATTACGAGCTCTACAGTATAACGGTCAGGCGAATATCTGGCTCTATAGTCTAATGGTCAGGCCAATAGCTGGCTCTATAGTATAATGGTCAGACGAATAGCTGGTCTATATTCTGATGGTCAGGAGAATAGATGGTCTATAGTCAAATAGTCAGGCGAATAGCTGGCTCTATATTCTATTGGTCAGACGAAAAGCTGGCTCTATAGTATAATGGTAAGACGAATAGCACAGCACGTCTACAGTCTAATGCTCAGGCGAATAGCTGGCTCCATAGTCTAATGGTCAGGCGAATAGTTCGCTCTTTGGTTTAATGGTCAGACGAATAGCTGGCTCTATAGTCTTATGATCAGACGGGTAGCTGGCTCTTTAGTTTAATGATCAGACGAATAGCTGGCTCTATAGTTTAATGGTCCGACGATAAGCTGGCTATATAGTTTAATGGTCAGACGAATAGCTGGTCTATAGTTTAATGGTCAGACGAATAGCCGGCGCTATAGTCTAATTGTCAGACGTCCAGCTGGCCCTATAGTCTAATGGTCAGACGAATAGCTGACTTTATAGTCTAATGGTCAGACGAATAGCTGGTATATAGCCTAATGGTCAGAAGAATAACTGGCTCTATAGTCTAATGGTCAGAAGAATAGCTGACTCTATAGTTTAATGGTCTGAAGAATAGGTGAGTCTATAGTCGAACGGTCAGACGAAAAGCTGACTCTATAGTCCAATGGTCAGACAAATAGCTGGTCTATAGTCTAATGATCAGAATAATAGCTGGCTCTATAGTCTAATGGTTAGACGAATAGCTGATTCTATAGTCTAATGGTCAGGTGAAAAGCTGGTATATAGTCTAATGGTCAGACGAATAGCTGGCTCAAAAGTATAATGGTCAGACGTCCATCTGGTTCTATTGTCTAATGGTCAGGCGAATAACTGGCTCTATAGTCTAATGGTCAAACGAATAGTTCGCTCTACAGTCTAATGGTCAGACGAATAACTGGCTCTATAGTCTAATGGTCAGACGAATAGCTGACCCAATAGTCTAATGGTCAGACGAATAGCTGGTATATAGTCTAATGGTCAGAAGAATAACTGGCTCTGACGAATAGCTGGCCTATAGTCTATAGTCTAATGGTCAGACGAATAGTTCGCTCTATAGTCTAATGGTCGGACGAATAGGTGGCTCTATAATCTAATGGTCAGACGAATAGCTGACTCTATAGTCTAATGATCAGGTGAATAGCTGGCTCTATAGTCTAATGGTCAGGTGAATAGCTGGCACTATAGTATAATGGTCAGACGAATAGCTGACTCTATTGTCTAATGATCAGGTGAATAGCTGGCTCTATAGTATAATGGTCAGACGAATAGCTGACTCTATAGTCTAAAGGTCAGGTTAATAGCTGGCTCTATAGTATAATGGTCAGACGAATAGTTGGCTCTATAGTATAATGGTCAGGTGAATAGTTCGCTCTATAGTCTAATGGTCCGACGAATAGCTTACTCAATAGTCTAATGGTCAGACGAATAGCTGGCTCTATAGTCTAATGGTCAGACGTGTAACTGGCTCTGTAGTGTAATGATCAGGCGAATGGCTGACTCTATGGAGTAATGATCAGACGAATAGCTGGTCTATAGTCTAATGGTAAGACGAATAGCTGGTATATCGGCTAATGGTCAGAAGAATAACTGGCTCTATAGTCTAATGGTCAGAAGAATACCTGGCTCTATAGTTTAATGGTCTGAAGAATAGGTGAGTCTATAGTATAATGGTCAGGTGAGTAGCTGGCTCTATAGTCTAATGGTCTGGTGAATAGCTTGCTCTAAAGTCGAACGGTCAGACGAAAAGCTGACTATATAGTCTAATGGTCAGACAAATAGCTGGTCTATAGTCTAATGATCAGAATAATAGATGGCTCTATAGGATAATGGTCAGACTAATAGCTGGTCTATAGTCTAATGATCAGACGAATAGTCGGCTCTATAGTCTAATGGTCAGACGAATAGCTGGCTCTATAGTCTAATGGTCAGACGTCCATCTGGCTCTATAGTCTAATGGTCAGGCAAATAACTGGATCTATAGTCTAACGGTCATGCGAATAGTTCGCTCTATAGTATAATGGTCAGACGAATAGCTGACGCTATAGTCTAAAGGTCAGGTGAATAGCTGGCTCTATAGTATAATGGTCAGGTGAATAACTGGCTCTATAGTCTAATGGTCAGACGAATAGCTGATTCTATAGTCTAATGATCAGGTGAAAAGCTGGTATATAGTCTAATGGTCAGACGAATAGCTGGCTCTATAGTATAATGGTCAGACGAATAGCTGGCTCTATAGTATAATGGTCAGACGTCCAGCTGGCTCTATAGTCCAATGGTCAGGCGAATAACTGGCTCTATAGTCTAATGGTCAAGCGAATAGTTCGCTCTATAGTCTAATGGTCAGACGAATAACTGGCTCTATAGTCTAATGGTCAGACGAACATCTGACTCAATAGTCTAATGGTCAGACGAATACCTGGTCTATAGTCTAATGGTCAGACGAATAACTGGCTCTATAATCTAATGATCAGACGAATAGCTGGCTCTATAGTATAATGGTCAGACGATTAGTTCGCTCTATAGTCTAACTGTCAGACGAATAGTTCGCTCTAAAGTCTAATGATCAGACGAATAGCTGACTCTATAGTCTAATTATCAGATGAATAGCTGGCTCTATAGTCTAATGGTCAGGCGAATAGCTGACTCTATTGTCTAATGGTCAGGTGAATAGCTGGCTCTATAGTCTAATGGTCAGACGAATAGCTGACCCTATAGTCTAAAGGTCAGGTGAATAGCTGGCTCTATAGTCTAATGGTCCGACGAATAGCTGACTATATAGTCTAATGGTCAGACGAATAGCTGGCTCTATAGTCTAAAGGTCAGACGAGTAGTTGGCGCTATAGTCTAATGGTCAGGTGAATTGCTGGCTCTATGGTCTAATGGTCAGGTGAATAGCTGGCTCTATAGTCGAATGGTCAGACGAATAGCTGACTCTATTGTCTAATGGTCAGGTGAATAGCTGGCTCTATAGTGTAATGATCAGGTGAATAGCTGGCTCTATAGTATAATGGTCAGACGAATAGCTGACTCTATAGTCTAAAGGTCAGTCGAGTAGTTGGCGCTATAGTCTAATGGTAAGGTGAATAGCTGGCTCTATAGTATAATGGTCAGACGAATAGATGGCTCTATAGTATAATGGTCAGGTGAATAGCTGGCTCTATAGTATAAGGTCCGACACAATAGCTGATTCTATAGTCTAATGTTCCTACGAATAGCTGGCTCTATAGTATAATGGTCAGACGAATAGCTGGTCTATAGTCTAATTGTGGGACAAATAGCTGGCTCTATAGTTTAATGGTCAGGTGAATAGCTTGCTCTGTAGTCTAATGGTCAGGTGAATAGCTGGCTCTATAGTCTAATGGTCTGGCGAATAGTTGGCTCTATAGTATAACGGTCAGGCGAATAGCTGGTCTATAGTCTAATTGTGGGACAAATAGCTGGCTCTATAGTTTAATGGTCAGACGAATAGCTTGCTCTGCAGTCTAATGGTCAGGTGAATAGCTGGCTCTATAGTCTAATGGACAGGCGAATAGTTGGCTCTATAGTCTAATGGTCAGGCGAATAGTTGGCTCTATAGTCTAATGGTCATGCGCGTAGCTGGCTCTGTAGTATTTGGCTCTATAGTCTAAAGGTCAGGCGAATATCTGGCTCTATAGTCTAATGGTCAGACGAATAGTTCGCTCTATAGTGTAATGGTCAGACGAATAGCTAACTCTATAGTCTAATGGTCAGGTGAATAGCTGGCTCTATAGTCTAATGGTCAGGTGAATAGCTCGATCTATAGTCTAATCGTCAGACGAATAGCTGACTCTATTGTCTAATGGTCAGGTGAATAGCTGGCTCTATAGTCTAATGATCAGCTAAATAGCTGGCTCTATAGTCTAATGGTCAGACGAATAGCTGACTCTATAGTCTAAAGGTCAGACGAGAAGTTGGCGCTATAGTCTAATGGTCAGGTGAATAGTTGGCTCTATAGTATAATGGTCAGACGAATAGTATGCTCTATAGTATAATGGTCAGGTGAATAGCTGGCTCTATAGTCTAATGGTCAGACGAATAGCTTGCTCTGCAGTCTAATGGTCAGGTGAATAGCTGGCTCTATAGTCTAATGGACAGGCGAATAGTTGGCTCTATAGTCTAATGGTCAGGCGAATAGTTGGCTCTATAGTCTAATGGTCATGCGCGTAGCTGGCTCTGTAGTATTTGGCTCTATAGTCTAAAGGTCAGGCGAATATCTGGCTCTATAGTCTAATGGTCAGACGAATAGTTCGCTCTATAGTGTAATGGTCAGACGAATAGCTAACTCTATAGTCTAATGGTCAGGTGAATAGCTGGCTCTATAGTCTAATGGTCAAGCGAATAGTTCGCTCTATAGTCTAATGGTCAGACGAATAACTGGCTCTATAGTCTAATGGTCAGACGAACATCTGACTCAATAGTCTAATGGTCAGACGAATACCTGGTCTATAGTCTAATGGTCAGACGAATAACTGGCTCTATAATCTAATGATCAGACGAATAGCTGGCTCTATAGTATAATGGTCAGACGAATAGTTCGCTCTATAGTCTAACTGTCAGACGAATAGTTCGCTCTAAAGTCTAATGATCAGACGAATAGCTGACTCTATAGTCTAATTATCAGATGAATAGCTGGCTCTATAGTCTAATGGTCAGGCGAATAGCTGACTCTATTGTCTAATGGTCAGGTGAATAGCTGGCTCTATAGTCTAATGGTCAGACGAATAGCTGACCCTATAGTCTAAAGGTCAGGTGAATAGCTGGCTCTATAGTCTAATGGTCCGACGAATAGCTGACTATATAGTCTAATGGTCAGACGAATAGCTGGCTCTATAGTCTAAAGGTCAGACGAGTAGTTGGCGCTATAGTCTAATGGTCAGGTGAATTGCTGGCTCTATGGTCTAATGGTCAGGTGAATAGCTGGCTCTATAGTCGAATGGTCAGACGAATAGCTGACTCTATTGTCTAATGGTCAGGTGAATAGCTGGCTCTATAGTGTAATGATCAGGTGAATAGCTGGCTCTATAGTATAATGGTCAGACGAATAGCTGACTCTATAGTCTAAAGGTCAGTCGAGTAGTTGGCGCTATAGTCTAATGGTAAGGTGAATAGCTGGCTCTATAGTATAATGGTCAGACGAATAGATGGCTCTATAGTATAATGGTCAGGTGAATAGCTGGCTCTATAGTATAAGGTCCGACACAATAGCTGATTCTATAGTCTAATGTTCCTACGAATAGCTGGCTCTATAGTATAATGGTCAGACGAATAGCTGGTCTATAGTCTAATTGTGGGACAAATAGCTGGCTCTATAGTTTAATGGTCAGGTGAATAGCTTGCTCTGTAGTCTAATGGTCAGGTGAATAGCTGGCTCTATAGTCTAATGGTCTGGCGAATAGTTGGCTCTATAGTATAACGGTCAGGCGAATAGCTGGTCTATAGTCTAATTGTGGGACAAATAGCTGGCTCTATAGTTTAATGGTTAGACGAATAGCTTGCTCTGCAGTCTAATGGTCAGGTGAATAGCTGGCTCTATAGTCTAATGGACAGGCGAATAGTTGGCTCTATAGTCTAATGGTCAGGCGAATAGTTGGCTCTATAGTCTAATGGTCATGCGCGTAGCTGGCTCTGTAGTATTTGGCTCTATAGTCTAAAGGTCAGGCGAATATCTGGCTCTATAGTCTAATGGTCAGACGAATAGTTCGCTCTATAGTGTAATGGTCAGACGAATAGCTAACTCTATAGTCTAATGGTCAGGTGAATAGCTGGCTCTATAGTCTAATGGTCAGGTGAATAGCTCGATCTATAGTCTAATCGTCAGACGAATAGCTGACTCTATTGTCTAATGGTCAGGTGAATAGCTGGCTCTATAGTCTAATGATCAGCTAAATAGCTGGCTCTATAGTCTAATGGTCAGACGAATAGCTGACTCTATAGTCTAAAGGTCAGACGAGAAGTTGGCGCTATAGTCTAATGGTCAGGTGAATAGTTGGCTCTATAGTATAATGGTCAGACGAATAGTTGGCTCTATAGTATAATGGTCAGGTGAATAGCTGGCTCTATAGTCTAATGGTCCGACGAATAGCTGACTCTATAGTCTAATGTTCAGACGAATAACTGGCTCTATAGTATAATGGTCCGACGAATAGCTGACTCTATAGTCTAATGGTCAGACGAATAGTTGGCTCTATAGTATAATGGTCAGGTGAATAGCTGGCTCTATAGTATAATGGTCCGACGAATAGCTGACTCTATAGTCTAATGTTCAGACGAATAACTGGCTCTATAGTCTAATGGTCCGACGAATAGCTGACTCTATAGTCTAATGTTCAGACGAATAACTGGCTCTATAGTATAATGGTCAGACGAATAGCTGGTCTATAGTCTAATGGTCAGGCGAATAGCTGGTCTATAGTCTAATGGTCAGGTGAATCGTTGGTTCTATAGTCTAATGGTCAGGCGAATAGCTGGTCTATAGTATAATGGTGGGACGAATAGCTAGCTCTATAGTCTAATGGTCTTGCGAATAGCTGGTCTATAATCTAAGTGTGGGACAAATAGCTGGCTCTATAGTTTAATGGTCAGGTGAATAGCTGGCTCTATAGTCTAATGGTCAGGTGAATAGCTGGCTCTATAGTCTAATTGTCAGGCGAATAGTTGGCTCTATAGTCTAACGGTCATGCGCGTAGCTGGCTCTATAGTCTTTGGCTCTATAGTCTAACGGTCAGGCGAATAGCTGACTCTATAGTATAATGGTCAGGCGCGTAGCGTAAGCCATGTAGGCCAGAGAATCAATATAAATTGTAACGGTTAATAATTTCTGCTATATCTTGGATAGCAGGTGTTTCTGTCTCAGTCAATCAGAAACTATACCAGCATCTCGGCAAAAGTCAACAAATAACAGTCACATCTGTAACAGCGTGCACTGCTATTCAATATGTCCTGACCGATAACTATTGGGATTGCATTTTACATAGACCAACCATGGATAAATCGAAAGTCAATATTTTTTGTAAATAAAAGACCTGTGCCCTCTTACGAAAATATTGATAATATGTTAAGTTATCGGATGGACGGATGGATGGACGGAAGGAGGGGCAGGCAGACGGACGGACAATTGGATGGTGAACGGACGGACAGACGGTTTGACGGATGGATGGATAGACATTCAGGGATGATATTTATTTAATTCATAACTTATCAAAATCATACACCATGAGTGCATTTTAGTCCTAGTAAATTTTAAATTATGGCTGTAAATTCGTTTATAGACGAGAACTAAACAGCTTGATGTGTTGAATGAGACGATGCATACCAGACTGTAAACTACAGCAGTTGTTCATGTTCTTGAAAACAATAAGATTGACAATCAAAGCAGCCATATACTTATACCGTATAACTTGCTTGAGCTAAATGTGCACAGCAGTAAGCTAGACATTGTCACACAACTATTAAAATCTAATATAATCGTTTGATAACACAGCGTTTTATTTAAAACAGCTTAATCACTGTGCGACCTCCATTGAGAGAGCAAATATATACCATTTACATGACTGTGCAGATAAAATTGCAAAAGATACATTTACTGACTTTCATTAAAATATTCGTAACCAGAGATGCCGACTGGCCATACAATCTGGTATGTCTGGTAATAGAGCAATATTAATTATGCGACATCTACTGCGTGATGAAATGAGCATTTCGTATGACTTTCAAAAAGACCTGGGTGAGTATTTAAATGGGTCGGTTTGGTGCCACGTCTGCGCATGCGCAAACTCAGTTTTGTAGTACCTCTTACAGATTCACAAATATTTGAATCAGGAATTTCAAATGCGATTTTGATGAACGTATTACGACTGTTATACCTGTGCAATAGTCTTAACGCAATGCTCTGTGAACGTAATACGTTTTTTTATTTCCTGATAGGCATTACCATTTACAGACATTTCTTTAATCTTGAAGTGCTTGACACATCTCTCAGTGGGTGAAAATCTAGAATATGCAGTGTTAAACTGTATTATGTATTAAATTGTATCGTTTTATCTTATGAGTTATTTAAGACAGATGATTTCAGATAATACATTTTAACATGTTATTTTTATCACATATAAACGGTTTCTATGGGAGCTGGTGAGATTATTAATCAAAAGGATTAAACTACCCGAGTAACGGATTACTGTCAACTGTAGAGCGATTACATTTAACAAAAGTACAATACATTATAGATGCATGTTAAGCGTGTGTAGAAAGTTCGTTCTTATTTATGCATTTGATAAATACAATCTTTCATTGTAATTACAGTTTAAAAAGATCTACATATTTATTCATGATTTCAGTAAATATGAATAACAAAACACTGCTTTTTCGTTAAATATTATTTATGAATTGTAATACACAGCATCTAGATCGACATTTATAAAAATGTATACTGACTGTAATTTAAACATATTAACATCACCAACAATAACAACAACAACACACAGCAACAAACACAACCACCACCGCCACTGCCACCACTACCACCACAAACACCACCACCACCACCAATACAAACAACAGCAACAACAACAAACACTACAACCACCACCACTACCACCCCCACCACCACCCAACGCTGCCACCACTACCGCCATCATCACCACCACCACCACCACAGGCACCCACCACCACCACCACCACCTCCCAAAACCACAAACATCACAATCACCAACACCACCATCCACCACCACCACCATCCACCACCACCACCACCACCACCACCACCACCACCACAACCACCACCACCACCATCACCACCACAAACCCCCACAGCAATCTAAGAACACATTATTAAGACAACACATATAAAGCACCCCTAAAGCACCCCTTTAGCACCCGTGCAGCACCCTACAGCACCTTAGAAGCACTGCAGCACTCCTACAGCACCCCTGCAGCTCCTCTACAGCACCCTAGAATCACCCCTACATCACCATTGAAGCACCCCTGCAGCACCCTTACAGCACCATAGAAGCAAGCCTACAGCACGAGAGAACGTAAGCACCTCGATGTGGCACCCTTACTGTATTTGGAACATATGTTGTCATAAACTTTCAACATGACCTATAAATACGCAAGGTCTTGTCCCATTTGCGGGAAATGGAATTTGAAGACCATACATACTCATCTCAGGAAAGTCCACCTTGGTTAAAACGGTACAAGTACTCAACGTGGCTAGAGAAGTACGTACAAGAACGATCCGAGATTTGACTGTACCGGACGATTAAAAAACTAAAACTAAAAAGCCGTACAGGCACAGTCTGGTGTACACAAAAGACACGTGAATCCAAATCAATAGTAGAATATGTCCAAAAGTTGTTTCTGAATTTTAAATTTCAGCACATGTTCTCTACCACGATGGGCCTAGTATAAGCGGGAAAGGTTACTTCGTTAGACAAATACTGGAACAAGACCACATCCACTACGAGGATCCCAGAAAGTGGCGCAGAAGACAAGGGCAATATATGTAAGATGAAGAGCTCATTAGGAAAAACATTTACTTTAGAAGGCGTACCCGAATTTCAGGCTGACCTGAGCGATGTTGACCCGATGAAAAAAAAGCATCGTCGTACTGGATAATCTTATAGATATCGCGGTGGACAGTCCCATCATTTCTCAAAATGTTTAAGAAAGTGAAACATAGAAACTCGAGCGTGTTATTCTGCTTTTACAGAACGCTTTCTCAAAAGGCAAACACAATACCAGTATCAGCCGAAATTACCAGTACTGTGATGACGCTCTTTAGATGTCCCGCAGATCGAAGCCAGATCGGGATAATACCTGACAGAATCTTTAACTGATTTTACAGAACGCCTTCCAAAAAGGCAAACAATACCAGTATCTGCCGAAATGCCCAGAACATGGCGGTATTTAGATGTCCCGCAGATCGCAGACAGATCGGAATAATGGCTGACAGAATTTTTGACAAAAACAAACCCTCGTTTATGAAGCTATATAACCATACAAGCAATTCAACATAACGAAAAGCAACAATGGCATTGACAACGTAACAGTTATTCTGCTAAAAGATAGCAAAACCTATTCTCGTTTGTTTAAATCTAACTCAGTGGACAATCGTGAAACACCATTTTCGTTATTACGATATGTCTGGAAATATACAGTGTGGATGGATTCTATGGACTATATGTGTTTTGCCAGCTAACCCTAATAATACCCACGTGTCGGTACTGTTGAAAAATGCAAACGAAGACGATTTTCAACCCTACAAAGTGTCGAGACATTGGCTGATTTCAACGTGCAGTCAGTTTAAACAATTACTGTAGACTTTATATGTGACATGTGTAAGTAGTTGTTAGTAATGTTACCAAGCATGTGTACATGGAAGACTTAAAAATTGAAAGATATGACTATTTTTAGATTATAATGACGTCACTTCCGTTTTGTGACCTGGTTTTCGGGAACAATCAAATAGCGCTTGAAAATACCTTTAAAATGATACCAAACACGATAGGATTCGGACCATTATGAGGTAGTAAGGGAATTTAAAGTTTGGACAAGTCAGAGTCTACCATTTATGTCAACGTGACAGTCATATAAATGCGGATTCCGATAGTGTATATACAGCAGATAATACGCATTCACTTTATACATCGTCTTTTGCATTCAAATAATACTGACCAAATGTACACAGTGTGTAAATCTACTTTAGGTTAAATACATTAATTAACAGAGAGGTCTTCTTAAACCAGTTTGGACGTTTATCGGCAACCACAACTTGCACCACATACAGAAACATGACTGTTCTTGTCATATCCTAAAGATAGATGGAGCCAAAACATTGAACAATCTTGATCCCAACGGTATTTAATGATACCCTAACTTTCTATTGAACTGGCGCAATACACTATTAAAATAGTGTTAATTCTAAGTTAAAAGAAATCTATTTACATGACCAGAAATGGGAGAACATAAGAATCTTACATGAGACGTAATGACGTCACATTGACGTCGCCTTATTCTAGCGTTAAACGTTACAGTTATTGACTTTTCTTATTGTGTTAGGCTGCGCAAAGCTAAATATAGCCTGGCTTAAGCCCCGCCTTTTGTTGTGTGCGATTCAGTACAGAATTGAAAGTTCACAGAGGTCAGCAGATATAACTTTGAAATATTCAATATGCATTTTCAGGAAGGATAAACTATAGGTAAAATAATCCCCATCAGCTAGGTTCATTAAATTAAAGAAAAAAATATTTGTTAATGTTTTTGAAAATTTAACATCCATTGAAATTGCTTGTCAATATTCAGTGCGGATTCAGTTCTGTTTGTAAACACAGACATGTGCAGAGAGGTTGAGCTGGAAAAGTTGTCTTTTTCACACTTTCTTTTTCGCACTTTCAAAGACTTTGTGATTGAAATATCTATGAAATAAGGTAATTTAAAGAAAATCTGGTGTTAATTCTTGAGATATTAGCTGACAGGTGCCACAGAAGGTCTATGGGAAAGTATTTAGTTTTCTGCAACCTTTATGCCTGTACTAAGCGCATATCGAGGTTATTGTTTTTCATAATGTTATTTCAGTGAATATAAACTTTGTAGTAGACTGTTTCAACCAAACGTTTACCATCAAAATGCACTGTAATTTTAGGTTAGACAGACAATAAAACTCTTCTCCTATATTTTACATAATTATAATACTAAAATATGTACATGAAAGTATGTTCTACATAGATATGGTATGAATTTAACAAAAAATGGACTGCCTTTGATAAGAGGATGACCCAAATTGATTTTGAGGTCAGGGTCAGCATGACCTGATAATGAAAATCTTTGTCCACTCCATAACTCCGCTCCCCTTAAGCAAATCTCATGAAATTTCAAAAGTTGACTGCCTGTAATGAGAGTATGAGCTCTATTGATGTTGAGTTCAGTATGTCAAAAGTCAAGGTCACCGGGACCCGATAATGAAAAACATTGTCTTCACCATAACTCCGCTCCCCTTAAAGCAAATCTCATGAACCTTCATAGGTGAACTGCCTGTGGTAAGAGGAGGACCCATATTGATTTTCAGGTTAGTTGGTCAAAGGTCAAGGTCACTGGGACCCGATAATGAAAAACCTTGTCCGCTACATAACTCCTCTCCGCCTGAGGCAAATCTCATGAAGCTTCATAGATGAACTGGTTGTGTAAGAGGATGGCCCAGATTAATTTTGAACTCAGTAGGTCAAAGGTCAAGGTCACCAGGATCCGATAATAAAAAACATTGTCCGTACCATGACTCCTGTCTCTCCAAAGCAAATCCTATGAAACTTTATAGGTGAACTACCTGTGGTGAGAGGACGAATCCTGTTGATTTTGAGATCAGTAGATCAAAGGTCAAAGTCACAGGAAACCGGGAATGAAAAACCTTGTAAACTACATAACTCCTCTCCCCCTGAAGCAAGTCTCATGGAATTTCATAGGTAAGTTGCCTGTGGTGAGAGGATAATCCCGTTGATTTGGAGGTCAGTAGGTCAAAAATCAATGTCACGGGCACCGACTACTTCTGATTTTGATTCAGTAGGTCAAAGGTCAAGGTCACCGGCATCCCATAATGAAAACCATGTCCGCTCCATGACTCCTCTTCCACTGAAGCTAAGCTCACGCAACTTCGTAGGCAAACTGCCTGTGGTGAGAGGATAATCCCGTTGATTTTGAGGTCAGTAGGTCAAAAATCAATGTCACTGGCACCCGATAATGAAAATCCTTGTCCGCTCCATAACTCCTCTCTTCCTAAAGCAAATATAATGAGACTTCATAGGTGAACTGCCTGTGGAGAGAGGATGACCCCTGTTAATTTGGAGGTCAGTAGATAAAAGGTCAAGGTTACCAGGTAATGACAAATATTGTCCGCTCCATAACTCCTCTCCCCCTGAAGCAAATCTGATGAAACTTAATAGGTGGGCTGCCTGTGTGATGAAAATATGGCCTCTATTGGTTTTGAAGTCAGTAGATCAAAGGCCAAGGCCACCATTACCTGATCATGAAAATCCCAATCCACTGAATCTCTACTCAAACAGTAGGGTGGGGAATAGGGGGTAGGGGTCGAGGGGGTAGTATATGTGTCGCTCTTAAAAATCGACATCACTAGTTTACATTGTTGGTCATCGCTGGATGAAAAAAATACCAAGGTCAAGGTCATAGTTTGTGTTATTTCCCCCAAATTAACCTTAGATAGGTAACAACCTTGGTTAGGTAACTTAACCTCAGTTAACTTTATGATTGCCTGACTTTATGTCTTTTATACTTGATCATATGTATTGTTGGCATTGGTGGACATCGCTGAACGAAAAAGAACACCAAGCCACTTAACCTCAGTAACTTAACTTATTATGATTATCTCGCTTTTATTTGTTTGATACTTGGTCATATGAAGTGTTGTCTTTGGTGAACATCATTTAAGCACAAAGATAACAAATATTTCATATGCGGTTTGCCGCGGTGGGCGAGACATCCTCAGACCGAGGTCTTGTTTATATATTACAGTAGCGTGTGGCGTCGTTTAAACGTCTACCCGTGCTTGCAATCAGAACTGCTATTCATTCTGGACTTTAAATATAGCTGAGCCCGATACGTATATACAGATATCTGCTGTGGTTCATTCTCAAATACGTTCTTATTTACATTTTGAATAGATGGTTGTACTACTCCAGGCCTTAAAGTCTCTGATAACTGTTATTCATTCCGATCCTTGGAGATCGCTGAGCGCAATAATTAAATACAGATATCGGTGGTACATACTCAAATACTTGTTTACTTACTTTAATTCGAATAGGTTGTTACACTACTCCAGCCTTTACAGGTTATGTGTATTGTTTAATCTCCCTTAGCATACTGTTGTCTGCTTTTTAATTTAATCTTTTGACTCTTACTTGTGATACGCAGACTTCATAACCTCTGTTCCCATTTAAAATCCATTTTGTTTGTTTCTCTCATTATTTTCTCGTTTAGGGCAAAACATTTTGTTAGAAACTGAGACCATACGCCTCTGATCATGGAGTGGTATTGGCCATGGACTGGTATGAAAATAATAACGTTTTAAATATTGAATTTTGCTCAACCCAGGGCTAGAGGCCGTTAGTGGTAGCAAGCCTTTTCACTACTGTTCATGAACAGTCTCAGTCAAGCCGAGACTGTCAATATTTTTTGTATTTATCGTGTTCGGAGATTTCTAAATTTCTCGTTTCATACTCTTTTTTAAATCACCATTAAGGTATTTTGTCTAATTTTTAATTTAGACTTTTGACTGTTACTTGCGATACCCGGCGTTATAACATCTACACCCGAATAAATTCCATTTTGTTTATTTCGATCGCCCATATTGTTGTTATTTCGTTTAGAGCAACGAATGTTGTTAAAAACTGGAACCATAAGCCGCTGGTCATGGAATGGTATGAAAATAGCACATTGAAGGTTTCATGTTCACCGTCATATGCATACTATCTCCGTACTTAGTCTATTAACATTGTAAATATTGAGTTATGCTCAACCCGGAGCTAGAGGGCGTGAACGGTTGCAAGTATTTTTCACTACCGTTCATGAACGTGACATATAATGTCCAATCCTTGTGGTTTACAACTGATACACTGGACATATCCCACTAGTCACGTTATACTCACATAGAGCCGGCCTGTCCCATCCATCACTAGCCTTTATATGCAGAACGTCAGCTGCGTGAAGTTGGCTGAACATACGACAATCGACATACGACATTCAAAAACATCCTGCAAAGTGAATGTCATTTCACGCGACACACAACATTCGACATACGACATTCGACGACATTCGGCATACGACATTCGACATACGACATTCAAAAACATCCTTCAAAGTGAATGTCGTTTCACGCGACATACAACATTCGACATACGACATTCGACATACGACATTTAAAAACATCCTTCAACGTGAATGTCGTTTCACGCGACATACAACATTCGACGTACGACATTCGACATACGGCATTCTACATGCGATATTCGACCTACGACATTCAAAACATACTTCAAAGTCAATGTCGCTTCACGCGACATACAACATTCGACATACAACATTCAACATACGACATTCGAAAAATAACATTCAAAAACATCCTTCAAAGAGAATGTCATTTCACGCGACATACAACATTCGACATACGACATTCGACATAAGACATTCAAAACACAACATCCAAAGTGAGTGTCATTTCACGCGACATACAACATTCAACATACATACAACATTCAACAAACAACATTGAAAGTGATTGTCATCTAACGCGACATACACATTTCGACAGCATTGTATTTGATTCAGTCATTATGTCGTTAAGCGCGACATACGACATTAGGCAGCGTCTTTCTTCATTACATGCAGCATTCGACATTGACTCTGAATGTTGTTTCCCTGCATTTGTCATTGATGACTACTCAAAAGTTGAAATGTACCATTTGCTATTTTTTTACATATACAAGTATATGACGTTTGGAAACATGTGGTAGTTTCTTTGTTGGTTTACGAAACGTAATGACTTGCGTAACTTTTAAAACAATCAATCTGCTGTGATGTTAAGCCTGACATACCTCACCTTGAATGTTGTTTTTGAATGTCGTATATCGAATGTCATAAGTCGAATGTCGTATGTCGAATGTCGTATGTCGAATGTTGTATGTCGCGTGAAACGACTTTTCATTTTGAAGGATGTTTTTGAATGTTGTTTTTAAATGTCGAATGTCGATTGTTGTTGTATGTCGAATGTTGTATGTCGCTTGAAACGACATTCACGTTTGAAGGATGTTTTTGAATTTCATATGTCGAATGTCGTATGTCGAATGTCGTTTGTCGAATGTTGTATGTCGAATTTTGTATGTCGCGTGAATCGACTTTCACTTTGGGGGATGTTTTTGAATGTTCTTTTTGAAATGTCGTATGTCGGATGTTGTTGTATGTCGAATGTTGTATGTCGAATGCTGTATGTCGCTTGAAACCACATTCACTTTAAAGGATGTTTTTGAATTTCGTATGTCGAATGTCGTATATCGAATGTTGAATGTAGTATGTCGAATGTTATATGTCGCGTGAAACGACTTTCACTTTGAAAGATGTTTTTGAATGTCGTATTCGAATGTCGTATGTCAAAGTTAGTATGTCGTATGTCGAATGTTGTATGTCGAATGTTGTATGTCTCGTGAAATGACATTCAACTTGAAGGATGTCTTGAATGTCGTATGTAGAATGTCGTATATCGAATGTCGTATGTCGATTGTCGCATGTTGAGTCAACTTCACGCAGCTCTGAACGTCAAGCAATGAAGCTGGCTCGGTGGTAGAGCGTAGGCAAATGTGCCACATATGAAAATCATATGAAAGATAGTCATATGAAATTCAACAGAAGAGATGATAATTGTTGACTCTCATGTAAAATAGTAAAGGGTTCATGTGAACATCATATGTTGCTCCTTTTGTATGATTTTTATATGGAAACTTGCATATACGAAATTCATAAGAACACATATGAGAATCATCATATTATGAAAACCTGACTCCGAATGTCAATGATTCAAATCCAAATCGATCTCTAAGTAGTATTAAGTTTACCCTACCAGCCTCTCTGTGGCCGAGGGTTTACCGGAATGTAGGACAAAATCCCCTCCGGACAGAATCCCCTTCACTCTAATTTGCACAGGTGGACAGAATCCCCTTCATGGTTTTGCAAGGGTGGACAGAATCCCCTTCATGATTTTGCAAGGGTGGACAAAACCCCCTTCAGACAGAATCCCCTTCATGATTTTGATTCTTACTATAAAAAACAACAAAATGCAATCATTATTTAATAATTTTAATATTTTAATTTTGATATTCACACATAGATTTAGTCTGAATCAAAAACATGTAACATGCATGAAACAACAATGCAAAATAAATAAAATGGCAATTATTTTCTAATTATTTTGTTTGTTTGTACATTGTATTGTGCTAATAATACCAATTTAATCCATTTATAGGTATCAAAGGTAAAAGTACATTTATAGTAATCTATAGTAATCCAATAATTATGTCTAGAATGCCTTGATTGAGATTAATTATGTGGGAGATGTAAGTTAGATATCTTACAAACTTTGTGTCATTATATTACTGTTTTCCCCAAATAAAACTTGGCACATATATAGCACATATATCAAATCACTTATGAGCACATTAAAAGTAAATCTAATAATGAAACTTTATTCTTCATGTAAATGAAAAAATACTTGTCTATTTATTAAAATCATATTGAATTTATAAAGCACATTAGATCACATTCCTTGAAACACGTGTCTATTTATTAAAATCATATTGAATTCATAAAGCACATTAGATCACATTCCTTGAAACACTTATCCATTCTAGTGAATGCGAACACACTGTCCCATAGAATAGAGAAACTCCGTCAGAGATTTCTCATCAGACACAAACTGGTAACACAGAGTCCGTAGCCTCTTTTGGTGGTTCACAGTGGCCTATAGTCGTCGTTTGGGTTCCGGCTGGCCCTGCTTATGCCTGAGAATGTCCGCGTTGGCGAGAACAGCATCCTTCTCCAGACAGGAGATGACAGTCCAGAGGGAGGGGTTGGCGTGTCCCACAAGGTGTCGGAACCCATTGTTCCAGCTTTCACAGTTGTTGTTCGTCCTGGCCTGGTTGTTCATAGTAGCATCATGTACATTCCAGACCCGGTGTTCAAACCGTGGAGCTGTTCTCCTGAACTTCATAGTCCCATTCTGTGACAGCACTGATCTGAAAATACAGAATAAAAATTTTACTACATGGCAGCAATGTCAGTTTTAATTTACATTTTTTATTTTTTTATTTTTCATTGAAGATATTTTTAAAATTTACCACCAAAAGTTACATATTTACATATCTATGAATACAAAAAGGGTTATTAATCATATTTACCTAAATGATCCAGAGACATATGTACTGTCAAAGTACTCGACCAGACCCGTGAGATCCTCTGGGGCCGTCTCTCGCAGGACCCGCATCCCGTCCTTGACTCGGTCAACAGGTAGAAACGCCAGAGAGTCCAACATACCACAGAAGTGACGTATATCCTCATCGGCAGTGTAGGCAGACTGAAGTCCCTCAGCCTGGACACGTCTCCATGTGGCCTGTGTGAGGTGGTAGAAGCAGCCCTAAAATACACAAAATACAACATTCTTAATTGACATGGAAAGGCTGAAGGGTGAAGTAATGACAAGCATTTAATTCTGTTTTTGTTATCTTTAAATACAAAATTTTGTTTTATATCGCATTATATCAACTCACCTGTATGTGTATGGAGGATGAGACAACAGCCCGCACAGCGTTGTGTATAGCCAACTCATAGTCTGCCACGATGTGCTGCGGATTAGGTCTGATGTCTCGGTGTAGGCAGGCATCTAGGAGAGCTGTCAGGCATTCTTCATAGACATTCTGTTGTTTTGACGGAAGAAGGGCGTAGGCAGCAGAAACGCAGGAGTCACCAAGGGGCACGCGGATACAAAAGAACTGCTGGAACTGTGATGGCGCGGTGGAGTTTGTCCCGTCCATGAACCACGTCTGAGCGTCACCAAGGAGGTTTAGGGCATCTTCACTCGCAAAGATCAGTATTCTGCCAGACTCTTCGAAGTTGTCATAGATGAGGTTCTTCTGGTAATCATCAGGAAGTGGAGAGGGAACATCAGCAATGGTACCAGGCTCTTTGGGCGCCTTCCCGTGTTTCGCACGTCTCACAGCCCTCTTCAATGATTCAACCCTGCCAGTTGCCACTGCAACTTGAAAATATTGGGATATTTTTACAGATTGACCGAAGATACAATTGTTAGATTGCAAATTACAATTCTTTGGTTCCTATGGTTGAATTTTTAGGAGAAAAGGTTTTGTCATGATATAATTTTTATACATTTTGAAAAAAGCCAAAGTTTTTCACTACAGAAACATGTCATTATTTTTTTTGTTTTATAAGAAAATACTCTTTTGACAATGAATTATTTTAAAGTCGTTATATATATTATATTAAACAAAATCACACCATAAAATAATTGTCCTTTTGGAAAAAAATCACAGAAAATCAGTCTTAGATTTTGGACTTAAATCAAGTAAGTTCTGTTTTTTATCTACATCATCTACAATGTACATACCTCAGTGGAGTGTTTTGCCAGCCTGTCTGCTACAATCTGGCCTGGTTGTCCCCTGTTTGTCTCCACGCTAGCCTTGATCTCGGCCTTGACCTTGAGGGCAGCAATGGCAAAGTGGTCAGGCTCGTGACTATGGTCTGTCACAGACTTCACTCCAGACACCTAAAAATTGAAAAATTACATTCTAAAATTGAATTATAAGAGACTAACTAATTATAAGTAATTAATATACAATAAAATACTGATTTATTCCTGAGACAATAAACACCTATTAACAATGTAAGAAATCTAGGTATCTTTAATCCCATATTAATTTAATAGAATGAAACCAATAGCATATAGTTGTAAATTTGTATTTATTTAATTCAAGACACAGACATAATCATATTTTTAATATACTAAATTCTTTGGCTCTGGTACTTACAGCAATGTCTGTGATGAGTGCACCCTTGCACTTCTGCGCAACTCGCTGAGTACACTCCCATCGTACCGTTGTCTTGGATTGGTTCTTCTTGGTATACGCAACCCCTGCATAACAGAGTTTTCTAGAGCCCTTGTTACTTGTAATAAATTCCATTTTTGCAAATGCAATGAGAGATCTTAAATAATGTGTTTGTTTATAAATTTCACAGTTTGTTCTTTCAAAGAGATACATTAATTTTTTTCAATTTGTTGAATAATTTCTTTGTTTGACTTGACTTTGATGAAAAATCCACTATATGCATATTCATATTTTATATCTTTAATTTAAAAGCATTGTATGCAGAAATAAGTTATTTAATTTGATTAAACTATATGCATATTTATTTTTTATATCTTTGCAGTATTATGCAGAAATAAATAAATACATGTATAAGGGAATTTTTGTCTGAAGGGGGTTTTGTCCACCCTTGCAAAATCATGAAGGGGATTCTGTCCACCCTTGCAAAATCATGAAGGGGATTCTGTCTGAAGGGGGTTTTGTCCACCCTTGCAAAATCATGAAGGGGATTCTGTCCACCCTTGCAAAATCATGAAGGGGATTCTGTCCACCCTTGCAAAACCATGAAGGGGATTCTGTCCACCTGTGCAAATTTGAGCGAAGGGGATTATGTCCGGAGGGGATTTTGTCCGTATACGGGTTTACCGACGTTACGCTGTAAACCTTTTCGCCTATCACCGCTAGGGGTTCGAATCCCACTGGGAGCGCGACTTCTAAGTGAGGAAGTGTCGATTCTTACGGATAGCGGGAAGTTTACAGTACTTGTTCTACCCAGGAAAGGTGGATGGTATGCCTCCACCACAAAAAACAATAATAATAAAAAACCAACAACAAACAAATCGAAAGTCATATATAACCTTACATGTGTTGAAAATGACATAAACACCATACAAAAATCTACATTAAAACTGAAACTAACTGAGATCAGTTACCTAAGAAAACTATAATTTGCTTGTATCAGGTACTTTAAAGTTACAGATGAATGAATGACACATGAACTAATTAATATTCTTGTGTTATATTTGTAGAGGTAGTGTTGGTTTAAGGAGAGGAAATTGTTAACCGAGAGAACTGTGTGTAAATAATAAATAAAGTTATTCAAACGGACAAGGACAAAAGGAGTAAGCATTAAGGATACAATATGAAACTTTGCTTACCGATAACTGGAGATGAGATAACACATTTATCATCATGAAAACGGTAATGCAATGACAAGAAATATGTCAATAGTATGCCATGTGTTTGTTTGTTTTGTTTGCACACATTTTATTTCAAATACATACAAGAATACACAGTATCTGTACACGAGAAACAAAAGGATTAGAAAGAAAGATGAAGATATGTATTATAGAGTTTTTATATTAAGATTCTTTGTTTAATCAAGCCTCTCTGAAAGAACACCTGCAAAATGCACGTACGACAAATTTCCTAAATACGGTATTTATCGCCCCATAAATATAAGGATTGATAGCACTGTTCATCATAAACGATTTGACAGCAAGTTGCTTTCCAACGCTGTATCTGTCACTAGGTGCACTCATGAGTTTGACCACAGCATAATTATATGGTACGAAACACACGAAATATCCAACAGTAATTGCAATGATCATACACGTTATTCTGACCTCAACATTAGCCGTTTTATGAAAAGAGTTGATTGGCCTTCTCAGTTCTTTTCCGATATCTGTATTTTCCTTTTGATGCGATGAACCAGCTTCAAATTCATTTGTATTGTCTTCAACAATGGTTTCATTTAAAACATTTACATTATTTCCTAAATTCGAAGTCTTGTCATTTAAAAATCGATTGATGTCCCTCTTTGAATCCAGTATTTTCTTTACAATAAGGCCGTACAACGAAATAAAAGTAATGGTAAGTATTACGAAAGAAATGAGATCTATATATGCAACTGCAGCATGTACAATCTGTAATGTCTCGTCGTTAGATGGTTCACATACAAAACCTTGGAATGTTTGTCCATGACTGTTGGTGAGATTCGCAGGAGTAGTGTCGTATGTGAACAAAAATGGTATAGACTCTAGCAGCGTACCAATTATAACTACTGTGACTGCTACTTTAATGGATACGATTGTAAATTGCCAGGCAAAATATCTGCATATCTTTCTGTATCTGTCAATACAAATTATCAATAGTATTGCCACAGATGAACAGACGATCCAGTGAAATGTGAAATATAAATATTTACATCCTCCGTTCGCATTGAATGTGACAAAATAGAACTGCGTTATTATTGTACTAGCAAAGATGACACAGGACACCAAATCGGTTGCAGCTAGAGACATTAATAAGACCGTGTTGTTTGTAAATTCCCGTTGCTTGCCGTAAAACAACAACGTCATGATGTTGCCTGCTATTCCTAAAAGTGAAACGATAGCTGTATAAGCAATTATTGGAATGTACTCCGCTGTTACCTCCTTGTTTAATTCTTCAAGACGTGCATCGTTGTTGTAGACTGTTTTGTTAAAATCTTCCATATCCATCGATATTGTCCAAGAAATATGCCAACTATTTATCTAAATGAAAGATAATAAAACATTTCATTTTATCATGTTTATGGTTATATTTGTATTTATAGGTAACTTATTAGATTTGTATTTGGATAATAAAACAATTCATTTTATCATGTTTATGGTTATATTTGTATTTATAGGTAACTTATTAGATTTGTATTTGGATAGATCTTCTTTAAATTATTATTGCGCGACTTTAGGAAGAATTCCTGTATATATCCCGATATGTATTTAATAACCTTCGTATTGCATACGCATTTGTTAAAAAAAAAGACAATAATCTGAACTAAACATAGGTTTAATAATTTTATTTTCATCAGTCATATTTATTTGAAACAAACATATGTTTGTAACATTGAAGTAGTTTTGTGAAATGCAGCCAAATTAGGTCTATTACGATTTTGTTTTTGTCATGTGACATATTTCCTGTGACGGAATATATGTAACTATAATTACAAACTGTAAATATTATTCCTTTTTCCTGCGTTTTCATTGGCTAGTCATTGAATCTTTTGCGTTGTTATTTTTCGATAACACGTCACATTATTAATCATGTGACCAAGAAATTACTTTTGGTAATTCCCAAACTTGCTCTAAAAATAGCGATCGATGTGTGGTATTTATAGTAACATTATGCGCAGAGTAAATAAGTAATTTTTAACTCAAAACGACGGGGGAAAATGTATAATAAATGTTTTAATCGGTAAATGAACAAAATAATTAAATTCTATTATTTCTGGTACACTTGAGAATTTGTTTTTATTTCATAAAACGCGTTCCGTGAAAGTTCGTCTGTTCACCTGCAAGTGTCAAAAAAGACAAAATGGCACGAACGAACGATCTTCTTTCTGAAGATTATGGCTTTTTTGCCATCACTTTTCCCACAGAGTTTTAGTTTGAAGATGTGGGGTATGACCCACAAATAAATGAATTAATTTGCCAAGTCATCTCTGGTGAATTTGACGGTGAGCCAGTTGACCAAGCACTGCCAAATATCACAACCAACCATTCTATGGAAGGCGAAATACCACAGCCTACCCTGGAGCTGTTACCACAGCCTACCCTGGAGCTGTTACCACAGCCTACCCTGGAGCTGTTTCCCATGGCACTGGAGGGTGAAGTACAACCGCCCACCCTGAAGCCAGTTCCCATTGCACAACCAGATATAATCATCGGAGTGTCTATTGACACGTACGTAATAATAGCACAACCGTAAGAGAAGGTCGATGGCGGTTATCACGCCCGTAATATTTACATTATACTGTTATGAGTTCATACTTTTTGCCAATTTTATATAAATTTGTATAACGTTTAATTTTTGTAATGTATTGGTTATATAATATATATGTTTGTAAGTGTTCTTTCCCAAATGGTCAAGAAACTGTATCTTAAACGTTCTTATATTAGACATTGTCATTGTGATATATTAAACATATATTAATGTGCGTGTCAGTAATTAAAGAAAGAAAATGTATCATATCTTACGTGTTTTTTTTTAATGATTATCGTTCCTGGATTATTTACACGTATGCGATTCAAGTACAGACAACGTAGTAGTAGATACGTTTCCCATTCTCACTTCTATTATACGTGTCAGTAACGATTATCGTTCCTGAATTATTGACACGCCTAATATACGAATTATCGTTCCTGAATTATTTACACGTATGCGATTCAAGTACAGACAACGTAGCAGTAGATACGTTTCCCATTGTCACTTCTATTATACGTGTCACTAACGATTATCGTTCCTGAATTATTGACACGCCTAATATACGAATTATCGTTCCTGAATTATTTACACGTATGAGATTCAAGGACAGACAACGTATTAGTAGTTTACTGGATTATCGTTACTGAATAATTGACACGCTTAATATACGAATTATCGTTCCTGAATTATTTACACGTATGCGATTCAAGGCATAAAACGTAGATATTAAAATGTTAATTTACGTGGCATCAGTATAAATTCACTTTATTACATAGATATTGACGTATAAACCACCTTCGGAATCATTGAAATACGTGTTGAATTATATAGACACAATCCACTTCATTCTTCGAATCTATACGCAAAACGTAGAAATTCAACATGTAAATTTACATTGCAACAGTATAAATCCACTTCATATATATGTTATCCAGCTTTTGCATCAATGAAAAACTTATTGAATCATTCTGACACACTCCAATCACGTTTTAATAAATATTCCTCTTATGTATATCACATGTTCTTAATATGTAATGTATAAGAACAAATATTTATTTTTATACGTAAACGCAAAATTGATAATTAAATAAATGTAAATATAAGCCATATCTCTTTACTTTGTATATAGTAAATTAATACCGTAATACACAACTTAAATGATAGCATTTGCCCAAATGGCAATGAACAGTGTAGGTGTGAAAAACATTAAACGTCCACAAAAGAAAAGCAAACAAGCACACTTAATGACAGTATCCACTTAACTTTGAGTGATTAGCTGACACCTTTATACAGTTATAATAACTGTATACTAATTAGTGTTTGTAAAGAAAGCTTGGATGCGCTGAAGCCGTTACATTTCTAGAAATAGTATATATACTTGATAAAAACAGAAACATGTCAGTCATCATCCCCGTTCAGACCATCGAGCCAGCAGGACGTGTCCATCTACAACGAAGTGTTTTAGTTGTCATCAGCGCTAATTTTCTTAAAGCGATGTCGACGCGTCCTGCAGGGGGATCCGGAACGTGACGACCATCATCGACCACCATCAACGTCGGGCCCGGTGGATTTTTCTGTTAATTTCTTTCCCATCGAGCCGAACGTTGAAAGCGTAAAAGAACGTTTACGATATGGTATACACCCCACACTAGGGTGATACCGTGGCCGTTCTCAGGGCCGTTTTTTGTGTTCTACTAATCTGCTGAGACATAACCACCACGGATAAAACCATGGAGCATGCACAGAATGGAGGACGCCGTAACATCACCTCCGCAAAAGTTGGGGAACTTTCCGGGGGTCGTCAACCATTTTGTGTTACGGTCTAGGACGTAAACATCACGGGACAACAACCACGGGATTCTCAATCAACAGGATTGACCTACTAGATAGGCTTCAAATCTCCTGTGTCCTGATTGGTCGGGAGCTTCAAATCATCTTTTCGAGCCACTTATATGTATCCGCATTAGAAAAGAAGAAACACCTATTAAAATATGGGTCTTCTTTTTCAGGCAATGCGTCGATTCATCAGTGAGGCTGTAGTTAGGATTCGTGAAAAAACACGGTAACTATAGCTTGGTGAACACGTTCACCATGCTAAAAACAAGAAGTCTAAAACAAAGCAACTCAAATCAAAAACAAACGCAAAAATGACACAGTATCCACATGCTACAGTGGATACACCACAATCAGCACCAACAACACTTAAAGGCGGAGGGGACGATGATATCATACATGGTAAAACGTTTCAAACATTTTACGAATTTCAAAAATGTTTTGAGCAGTGGAAGTTAAAAACTGCATCACCAATGAAGATTTCAGATTCAATAAAGAACACTGATGGTAGTTCTGAGTTTCCTTATCTTTACGTAGTATACGTATGTAAACACTATGGAAAACCACGTGTAATAAGAGGAAATTCAGTTCGGCCTAACCAGTCATACTTCCCAACGCAGTGTTCTGTAAAAAATCGACTTGCATTAGATAAAAAATATGGTTATAAAGTAACTTTTGTTGAAGAAACGCATAACCACGCGGTATCATCCGAATAAAAACGCTATCCGACATAAAGGAGATTAAACTCAGAAGAAACAAACAAAATCAAACCACTTCTCTCCATGGATGTGAAAACTAAAAACATAAGAGAACACGTAGAACACATAACAGGCAAATTCAAAATAAAGATATTCATAACATACACGCACACATTAGAAGTAACGATTAACAAGGCAGAAACGAATCACAATTACTATACGACACAATTGAGGAATTAAAAAAATGACCCCGGATCGACAATACTTTTAGAGCTTGGTAAATACAACGTTTTGGAGCTTTTTTTTATTCAACTTCAGAAATGAAGAAAACATTTAAAGAATATCCAAGTTTTCTGTTCATGGATACAACTTACAATCTAAATATTGAAAATTACCGACTGTTCTGTATATTAGCAGAAGATGGAAATAGATCCGGGCGTCCAGTTGCTTATTGTTATTTAAAATTAGAAAAGAAAGGAAATTTAAATAGAGTATTAGAAATCTTTACACAAAATAACGACACAGCGTCTGTAAAAATAGTCATGGTTGACAAAGATGCGAACGAAATGAATGTTATTTCGGACAATATTCCTTCGGCCTCAATTCTGCTATGTACGTTCCGCGTACTCAAATATTTCAAGAAAAAGGTAAGCGAATGTGACATTGACATACCTTCTAAACAGTATGAAGTTGTTGACAACTCTCTGATATGCAAAATCTGAGGATGATTATTCAGATAACTACAACATTCTCAAAACCTCTTTCCCCGGTTTCATTCATATTATGACAAAAATTGGCACAACTTTCTAATAATATAAAACGGAAAAAAGGATATCCCATCTGAAACCAAGAAAATGTGTTACAAAATAGAAATATCGGACACAGATGAAAATCAATCTGTCAACAACACTTTTCGGCCTTTCCATCAACAAACATTGAACAACCAGCATCAAAAACTGAAAAAATATAGAACTTTATTGCCATTGCAGAATGCCCCATGATGACAGATCCAAAAATGATAGAATGTTCTGGTTATTCAGAGTGGTTCCACTTCTCTTGTCTTGATATGCCTGAAAATGAATTGAAACGGTAAGTGCACTCAATCATTTTGTTGTGAAGGGTGCTCTGCTCGCTGAACAAAAGTAGATACAAAAGACGAAGTTTATAAACGGTGCTACAAGGTTCTCAATTACTTTGAAGAATAAATATATTTCATAAACCACCTCTGGCGCGGTCTTAAAAGCCCGCAAGTTAAGGTTGTGAGAAAAAGCAATATATAATATTTATTATTTATTTCAACTAACAAGTTTTTACAAAATATAATATCCAATTTAAAAAATACAAGTAACAAACAAGTACACAACCGTTTTATACGTGTCACTAACTAATCTCCTTATTGACACTTATTACTTGATACGTTTCCCATTGTCACTTCTATTATACGTGTCACTAACTAATCTCCTTATTGACACTTACTGTAGAGTCATTATTACGGTTCTTGTAATTCTCATATACGTGTCACTAGACAGGTAACACGAATAGACGTATACGTGTAAATAGCGTCGGCCTACAATCATTGAAAATGATGGTAAAATTCTTCAGTAAAATATTCCTCTATCAAAAACTTACACATTTGTTGGGTTATTTTGTGACATCAACCACAGAGGGAGATGTGATGAAGGATAGTTTCCCATCTGACATGCCTCGGTCAATGATCGAACCCACACGAATTATGCAGCTCTAAAGCTTACGGCCTTATCCTCTGAGTTAACGAGGATGCCAGATTTTCCCAAACAAATCGCAAAGAAAAGAAATTGTTCAGGATGTTCAGTAGCTCTGTATTTTCTTTTATCCAAATTGTGATTTACTTTTTTGATCGATTTTAGTGTACTTTCTCATCACTCGGATTGTGCTCAAGTTATCCAAAGCACGACAAAAAACTACTGAACTGCCTTGATTATTTCCGTTAAATTAGCATTTTAAACGGTTAGTGTGTACCATGGGATCATTCGGCCTATATTTGCATATTTATTAAACTAGTGCATCATGATTTTTAGCCACTGACTTATTATACATTATACGAACTGCTACATTTAATTATTCAATGATTTTTCTGTTTAAAGAATGTCAAAGCACACACAGAATGAACAGTCGTAAAAATTTTATTTTGAATTTGTCCATAATTCAACATAATTTACACATGCGTAACAGCTAGAAAAAAGTAATTAATCAAACTGAAACAAATTTTAATAAAATTTATTTCGGTAACTTATTTTTAAAATTCAATACAGATATAAAGGACGATGCCGAACAGCAACAGGCTCCCCGCAGATTTAAGAAGCTGTCTGAGGAGGACCTACACGACTTAGAGTTTCACAAGCAAAGTGAAGCCACAAAGAGGAACACTAAATGGGTGTTAATCTGTTTGAAGGTTAATAAAATATACACATATACATGCCAGAAATATTCATTAAACATAACATGGCCATGGTTTTACACAATTTGTGATCTGTCATTTACCCAAAGTTGTAATTAACTTTTCAAGTAAGCGGCTCACAGAATAGAGTAGCCGGGTATTTTGATTGATAATGGTATAACATAAGTATACTGTAAAGGTATGATAGTATCCGGGTAGACCAGTCAAAGTACCTTCTCTTCATGACACCTCTGAATTTACGTGTTACAAATCCTTTGACAACGTCACTAAAATATTAAAAGTTACGCTTTGATAATGTCGCATAATGGGAACTGACCCTAAAATAAACAAATTATGGCGCAATCTGTGCAACAATCTATAATGCAAAGGCTAAATAAAATAATATCTGATTACTGTAACCTGACTGAGCCTTTTCTTTTTTTTTACCGAGAATAAAAAAATCTAATTATTCCGACAATAATTATTGTTCAGTTTGTTAAGCACACTCGCAAAAAGTGAGCCAAAAAGGTGAGTGCATCTTTTCTGTACCACCAAGATAAAATGACGTCTATCACTCAAATGTATCGCTATCTAATTGTTCTCGAGCTTAAAGTCTTCACTTATGAAAAGTAAAATAAAAGCAAAACATAAAAAGCCGACATTCCAGCCAAATTTTTTTCAACAATACAATAATAAACACAATCAAGTATTATTTAAGGATTGTTTTTCATTTTTGCGATGTTAATGTTATCGAAGTATAACACGGCAATGATGGGTCACAAATTGTATAAAACCGCGTAGCGCACCATCGACGTGTTATATTTCGATAACATCGCAAAAAAAAAGAAAAACAATCCATATAATTACAAACTTATATCATGTATATATATCAATGATAATCTTTGCTGACAGTCAATTTTTATTTCACATGTCACAGTAAGCTCTGAATTAAATTAATTCAGTTGAACCGATGAGCCAAATCACACATTTCCAAATAGATCTAGGCCTAGATTTTTACGTTTCCAAAAAAAAAAAATGTTTCTAGTGGCGTAGCTGCTTTTAGGCACTGCAAACCCCGACCGAAAACCTTTTCCCTGATAGGCTATGCTCTTTTTATCCCCCAAAAGTGACTCCCAAAACTCGCCAGAGTGCACCATTTTACCAGAAGAAAAAGGTTTAAAATATCGGTTATTCTTATTGATTAAGCTTTTTAAAATAACATGACCTACTGTACACATAATCAAGCGTTACGATTGTAATATTAAGACAAAGTGTTTACCTTTACTGAGTATCTGTTTAAATCCGATGTTTATTTACATTCGTTGTGACGTTATGGTTTAAAAAAGTGACGTCATGTTACGTTCGTTACTTCATCGTAAATAGGTAAGAAAACCAGGGGCGTAGCCAGGTGGAAGGTCGGAAGCCGGTACCGTTCCATTTTTTCCATTAACATACCCCGGACTCCTTTAGTCGCTCCAGTAAAATGTTGGGCTTCCAGTTCAGTCTGCGCCTGCGCAACTGGAACTATTTTATTTTGACGTGTTATTTAGAAATAACAGGACACTTTTAAGAATGACTAACCAATCAGAATGCAGTAAATATGAGTATTGTTCGCAGTTTGTAATTATATTTGGACGAAGGGAAACACTTTAAGAGTTATAATCCAGAATATTTGCAATCCTCCATATCACATTCGGTCTTTCAATACTATTCACATTTTTAGTAAGATGTCAAAAATATTTATTATTAATGTAATTTGTGATCCGATGTGTTATACTTAAGAAATAGAACATCGTTTACTGTGAATTATCGTTTAATATATCACGGTTTGGAGTTCAATTGTAAACAATAATTTCACTCGCCCTTTCAATTGTAAACAATAATTTCACGAGCCCGAAGGGCGAGTGAAATTATTGTTTACAATTGAACGACAAACCGTGATATATTATAGATAATTCACCGTAAACGATGTTCTATTTCTATTCTTATACCCCTAAAATGTGAAAATGACGCACACATCTGAAATCTTTCGCATTGCTTTGCTTGCTCTCCTAACGTTGCATACGTTACAATGCGCAATGCGCAATGCTTTTTCTCCTAACGTTGCAAAAATTACAGTGATATATCGTTCAATATAACGAGATATTTTAAACTAGGCTATATAGTGCGGGTGTATTAAAATTGGAAACATCGCAAAAAAAGAAAAGGTATTGTTCAGAAAATGAAAACTGATTCTAAAAATATCCAAACAGTAACATCGAGAGTGGCCATATTTTCGAAATATTATGACATGTTATACTTTGATAATGTCGCAAAAAATGATATGTTATCGTTATAATAATGTAACATCCAAAAAATGAAAATTGATCCTCGAACAAATTATGGCGCAATAATATGACAATTTATAAAAAAAATCAAACGATAAAAACACTTAGTAAAATATTTATAATCCATTCTACATGTTCTAAGTAAACAATCATATATTGTCCCCATTTTAAAAAAAAAAATGTTAGAAATATTAATGTAAAGTCAAGTGTAACAATGGTCACGTTTTTACGCAATTTTTGGACTGTCCGTGAAATGTTCCATTGAACTGTCCGTGAAATGTTAAACTTCCATTGAACTGTCTGTGAAATGTTGGAATGCTTCTATAAAACTTCGTGAAATGTTATACTTCAATTGTACTGTCCGTGAAATGTTATACTTCCATTGAACTGTCTGTGAAATGTTGGAATGCTTCTATAAAACTTCGTGAAATGTTATACTTCCATAACGTCATAAGAAAGGAATACAATATGTCATCATTCACACTGCAAAGTGTTGTTTTTTCGCAAGCATACTGTACATGTATGCATATAGTGGATTTATTTTCCAGAGTGGTGCATCGAGAGTAGTCATCCGGTTGTGGATTTAAACAGTGTACCATCCGAAGATCTGGCAGTTTTGCTGCGCGAATTTTATGCGTCTGCAGCCCCAAAGAGCATCGACAGCCGCAAAAAGTCACTTCCGGAAAACCAAGCCAAGGAATACCACCGAAATTCCCTGAAAAACATAAGAGCGGCTTTAAATAGGCATATGAAAGACTTAGGAAGAGACACTGATATTGTTAGCGACAAGTGTTTTCGGAAGTCAAACGACCTGTTAAATGCTAAGCTTAAATACATGGTAAAGTCAGGAGCTTCAAGGCCCACTCAGCACAAAATAATCATATCAAATAATGATCTGTGCAAAATTGCAACTTACCTTAATTCGTCCAACGCTGATCCGCAAATTCTCATGTACAAGATATGGTTCTGTCTAGCGTTCCATTTTGTCAGCCGAGGTTTAGAATTTCATCATCAGCTCAATGTCCATTCTTTTAGCTTCAATGTTGATGATGAGGGTATTGAATATGTTTCCATTCAACATGAAACACAACAAAGAACCTCCAGGGTGGGTTGGGTAATCCAGAAGCTCCATCTGACAAGCGTATGTATGCAACAAACGATAATGGTTGTCCGATTAAAGCACTTAAATTGTTTCTTGATCATTGCGACAAGGATGCACCTGCTTTATTTTGCCGCCCAAAGTCAAACACCCTTGCCCAATGCTGGTATACCTGTAAGCCAGTATCACAAAGAATGTTTTCCGATTTCATGAACAAAATATGTGAAAATTCTGGTTGCAGTATCATGTACACAGCACATAGTCTCAGAGCAACCGCTATAAGCGCGTTAAGTGATGCTGGTGTTGAGTTACGTCACATAATGTTGATGTCTGGTCACAGAATCGAAGCTTCTGTGAGAAGTTACAGCCGTGACGGCACATCCTTCCAAAAGAGGCAAATTAGCACGACTCTGTCGGCTAAAGGTCATCAAAATGCCTCAGTCCCAGTGTCTTTAGGTCACACACCCGTGGGTCAACAACCAAAGCAATTTAGTTTATGTGATCGGCAACAGTCCTTAACTGGAAGACAGACCACATGCCTTGAACGTCCGCAAATCAATGACTTCGGGCAAATTGAAGCATATCCCACCCACGCTGATGTTCCACCCGGAATGTCAGATTTAGCTAATTTGTCACGCACAAATAATGATTCCAGCATGAAGTCAGTCATGTTGTCGTCAATGATCTCGTGCTTTTCTCGCTGATTCAACCTTTAATTCGTGCAAATTTCTCGTTTAATGTCGGCCACGATATGTAAACATTCCATTGACTTGACCGTGTTGAGGGGAGGACAAAATTCACAAGAAATAGTCCAGCGTTTGGTGTTAAAAGTTTAGTTGATTTTATGTTTTTCATCTATTGCTTCTTACCACATGTCTTCTGTAGCAATAAACTTACACATATTTGTTAAAGACTGTCTCAAATAAAACAACAGTGTATACTTTAAACAGCGTAGTGTTACATATTGGAAAGGTGAGATTTGGCCGATTAAAATCGATTGGAAGATTGCCCACAGGGGCTTGTGGACTGTGTTTATCTCTCGATATATTTGTTGGGGTTTGTAATTATAGGGATGTTTTTTAATTGTTTGCGATGTTATGGAAGTATAACACGCCAATGATGGGTCACACATTTTGTATAAAACCGCTTCGCTACGCTACGCGGATTTATACATTTTGTGACCCATCATTGGCGTGACGCGGATTTATACAATTTGTGACCCATCATTGGCGTGTTATACTTCCATAACATCGCAACAAATTAAAAACAATCCTTAAGTGCATTGCACCAATCGCAAACGAGCATGCAAAAAAGTAGTTTTAAGTACATTACACACAAAATATGACTTTACAACACGTCAGATATGGGCGAATATTGCCGTGTCCATTGACATTGAAAGTAAACATAAATGTAGGCAGATAATCTGAGTTAACTTAATCCCTCATCGTAATACGAATTTAGGTCAAAATATATATTGTCCAGGATCATGTTTTTCCAAAGTCTAGCTAAGGGTGTGTGTTTCAACATCGATATGCCAGTAGATAAGCTGTACACTTGTGTCAGCTTGTCATTTGTGATATCATACTTACTTGTTCAACCTTGCCAGTTGTGAACTTGGGATTTATAGCTATTCTGGAGTTTGTAAGTGCATGTGCAATAAATGTAATATTGACTGATACAATGTGCGTTTACCTGTTGTAGTGGTCATACATATTTAAATTATAGACACATAACACATTTAAACTTTCCTAAAGGCATATTAAATTGTTAACAGATACTCACACGTTTTGAATAATGATGACTTTCTATGTTCTGTAGTATAATAACTGTCTGAATTAAAAAGCAAAAATAAATTGAAGGAGTATTGAATTTTATTGCTAAGTAATTTATAATAATAAGCGCATATTTTGAAATTGAATGATATTAATAAATAAATGCAAACACTGAGTGTCTCAAAATTCCTAAACATGGTTTAATGTGTTCATTTAAAGCTACACTGGTAGTAAACAAAAGTCACACATATTAGTGCCGGGTATGTCCAACTGTTTTACCGTTGTAACTGACGCTGGTGTTATTTTGCTAGAATTACGTGATATCAGGATGATTTCCTAGTACGGAAAGCATCGGCTGCCTTCTGTTGGCCTTTTGCATTTTGTGCAGTACGCTTTGTAAGTCGTTTTGTGCATTTTCTAAGTTGTTATGTGCATTTTCTAATTTGTGATGTGAATTTCGTAAGTTGTTAGGTGCATTTCGTAAGTTGTTATGTGCATTTTCTAAGTTGTCCTGTGCATTTTCTAAGTTGTTATGTGCATTTCGTAAGTTGTTATGTGCATTTAGTAAGTTGTTATGTGCATTTTCCAGGTTGTCGTGTGCATTGTCTAAGTCGTCTTGTGCATTTTCTAAGTCATTATGTGCATTTTGCAAGTCGTCTTGTGCATTTTCTAAGTTGTTATGTGCATCTTCTAAGTTGTGATGTTCGTAAGTTGTTCTGTGCATTTTCTAAGTTGTCTTGTGCATTTCGTAAGTTGTTACGAGCATTTCGTAAATCGTTATGTGCATTTTCTAAGTTGTCTTGTGCATTTTGTAAGTTGTTATGTGCATTTTTTAAGTTGTCTTGTGCATTTCATAAGTTGTTATGTGCATTTCGTAAGTTGTGATATGCATTGTTTAAGTTGTGCGATGTGCATTGCTTAATTTGTCCTGCGCAATGTTCGAGTTGTCATGTGCATATTCTAAGTTGTTATGTGCATTTTCTAAGTTGTCTTGTGCATTTTCTAAGTTGTCTTGCGCATTTTTTAAGTTGTTATGTGCATTTTTTAAGTTATCTTGTGCATTTCCTAAGTTGTTATGTGCATTTCATAAGTTGTGATGTGCATTGTTTAAGTTAATTGTCCAGTGCATTAAGTTGTCATGTGAATTTTCTAAGTTGTTATGTGCATTTATTAAGTTGTTATGTGCATTTTCTAAGTTGTCTTGTGCATTTCGTAAGTTGTAATGTCTCTTTTTTAAGTTGTTATGTGCATTTATTAAGTTGTTATCTGCATTTTCTAAGTTGTCTTGTGCATTTCGTAAGTTGTTATGTGCATTTCTTAAGTTGTTATGTTATGTGCATAGTTTAAGTTGTCTTATGCATTTTCTAAGTTGTCATGTGCATATTCTAAGTTGTTATGTACATTTTCTAAGTTGTCTTGTGCCTTTCGTAAATTGTTATGTGCATTTCCTAAGTTGTCATGTGCATTTTCCAAGTTGTCATGTCCATTTAGTAAGTTGTTATGTGCATTTCGTAAGTTGTCTTGTGCAAACTACAAGTCGTCGTTAAGTAGACTTTTTATCGGAATACATTTTGAAGGAAACACCGGTAAAAATGGCGGCTCCAGGAGCTGACGCTATGCTCCGCCTACTTTAAAAAAAATTGGGCTAGATACATTATGCAATAAATTCTTAGAACAGAAAATTGATTTCAAAATGTGTAAGGGATTGTCTGACGTGGAGTTAATATATCTTGGTCTGAAAACAATAGATCGGGTCACAGGTGGCAGTATCAGGAAGTGTGGTATAGGTGGCCGTGGGTACGGAAGACTAGGGGCGGGGGCCGGGATAGAAGGGGGTGGGGATCGGAAGACAAGAGGACGGGGGTCGGAAGAGAAAGGGGTGGGAGGTTATTAAAATAACAAGTTTGTAAAAAAGAAATGATGAAGAATTATCATAGTTTGAGAGTCGTTTTGGGTAAAATAGTCTGTCTATTTCCTATCAAAATCCTTAATTGAACATTAAATGATCTTAACATGAAAAACGTTGACCTATATTCGTCCATTATCTTGTCTGCCGTACACGTTCTGTCTCCGCGATAGATACTTTTATGGATTACGTCCCTTGTTTATCAGTACTCTGAGAGAGAAGAGAGAAAAGAGGCGGAGAAGGGAGATAAGGGAGGGTGAAGGGAGAAATGGGGAAGGGGGAGGGAGAAGACCATCCCACGTAGCCCCCACCCATCAGTGTTGGGAACAAACAAATAATAATGATAACAAAATTGAAAAATATATTTGAATAAACAAATTATTAACGTGCTATTTGTTGAAAACAAACATATTTTAAGTTTTCCTGAAAAAAAGTCCCAGAGTACTTAAAATATGTTTGTTTTCAACAAATAACACGTGAAGTCCAGACTCTATTGAACATATACCTTTAGGACGTCCTATTGGCTAAAAGATGGAGGGGCTTTAAACCTTAGGACTACACACAAACACAAACAAATAACACGTTATTTTTTATTTATTTATTTTCTCTTTTTTTTCTTTTTTTTTCAGACCAAGATTTATTAACTGCACGTCAGACAATCCCTTACACATTTTGAAATCAATTTTATGTTCTAAGAACTTATTGTATAATGTACCTAGCCCAATTTGTTTACGTAGCCAGAGCATAGCGTCCGCTCCTGGAACCGCCATTTCTACCGGTGTTGCCTTCAAATTGTATTCCGATAAAATGTCTACTTAACGACGACTTGTAGTTTGCACATAACAACCTACGAAATGCACATAACTTACGAAATGTACATAACAAATTAGAAAATGCACATAACAACTTAGAAAATGCACCAGGTAACTTAGAATTTGCACATAACAACCTACGAAATGCACATATTAAAAACTTACGAAATGCACATGACAACTTAGAAAATGCACAAGACAACTTAAAAAATGCACATAACAACTTATGAAATGCACATAACAACTTAGAAAATGCACAAGACAACTTAGAATATGTACTTAACAACCTACGAAAAATGCACATAACAACTTAGAAAATGCACAAGACAACTTAGAAAATGCACATAACAACCTACGAAATGCACAAAACAACTTAGAAAATGCACAAGACAACTTCGAATATGCACATAACAACCTACAAAATGCACATAACAACTTAGAAAATGAACAAGACAACTTAGAATATGAACATAACAACCTACGAAATGCACATGACAACTTACAAAATGCACATAACAACTTAGAAAACGCACATGACAACCTAGAAAATGCACATAACAACTTAGAAAATGAACAAGACAACTTAGAATATGAACATAACAACCTACGAAATGCACATGACAACTTACAAAATGCACAAGACAACTTAGAATATGCACAAGACAACTTAGAATATGAACATAACAACCTACGAAATGCACATGACAACTTACAAAATGCACAAGACAACTTAGAATATGCACATTACAACCTACAAAATGCACAGGACAACTTAGAAAGCGTACTGCCCAAAATGCAAAAGGTCAACAGAAGGCAGCCGAGGCTTTCCATATCCTAGGAGTGGTAAAACGGTTGACCATACTCGGTATTAACATTTGTGACTTTTGTATTCTACCCGTCTGACTTGTTTTGCAATTATTAATTAATATCCTTCAATTTCAAAATATGCACTTATTAATATAAATTACTTTAGCAATACAATTTAACGCCTAATGGTGCGTTTCCGTTGACTGTCATTATATAAATAACGTTAACAATATCCCCTCAACAAAAGCTAGGAGGTAAATGTATTACTAATCATTAACGGATTAACGGATTTAGTAAAAATACCAACCCGTAAGATATTTTTCCTGGTTAATGTAATTCTTTATATTTCGTTTCTTTAAACGACTAACAATTAAACAAATCTTATACGTTTTCCTCCCAAAACATAAATCATATACTGTTATGTACAGAGATGTCCTTGTTTGATTCGCTGACAGCATGAAATGAAAACATGGTAGGTTCTTTAAATGTAAATCACATGCATTTAGTAAATATCGAAATTTATGGGAAATTTAAATAAAAGATGTTGCTAGACGTTTTCTTTCAGTTGTCCAAACTTTTCGTTTAGTAGCGATTTCAAATCTTGCGTGGACATGTTCCATGGATGAAATGTAAAAATCCAAACGCGCAAAAAAAAAAAAGAGAAGTAAGTTTTTGAATTTAGTATTGCGAAATTTAATTTTATATTGAATTAAGGCTACAATTAAAACAGGTACATTTTGTCGCATTTCACTTTCAACGTTTGTTTAAAAAATGCTATAAAATATTCTTTCGAAATACTTTTGAAATATTTCAAAACATAGGTTTGTCCTCCTGAGTTAAATAGAACATGTTAACATAGACAATATACTTGTGTTTATAGTAGTTATACATATATAGTTGGCATTTGAAATAAATTAAATGTGAATATATAAAATGAGAGGTATATATACTAGTCCATACGAGTGTAACTTAATCATAGTATATTTCGCTGGAAACTCGGGTTTAATCACTGTTCCCAACTAAATTCTATTTGATTTATTTCGTCCATTGTTTTCTCGTTTAGGGCAAAGCATTTTGTTAGAAACTGGGACCATACGCCGCTGACCATGGAATGATAAAAAACTATGAAAATACATGTTCACCATCATATGCATACCATCTTCGGGATGGCTGAACATGTCGTCGTACTATTGACATTTTAAATATTGAGTTCTGCTCAACCCGGAGCTAGAGGGCGTGAAATGTAGCTAGCATGTTTCACAACCGTTCATGAACAGTCTCAATCAAACCGAGACTGCAATATGTTTTATATTTATCGTGTTCGGCGATTTCATAATTTCTTCTTTCATACACTTTGGATATGAGAAATTGTGCATTCAATATATGCATAATCAGAAATAAATACTAAATAGGCAGAGGGTTTTATAGGACGTAAAATCAAAACATGGCATACGATATATTATTTCTAAAAAAGTTTACTTACCTTTAATATACCTTCCAAAACCGCAGCACTATTTGCTACAGTCATACAGTTAAATAGAGTGCGGCAAATGGCAAATGAATGTCTCTTATTTGCTTTGCTCGCCCGTTGAAGTACATTTACTAAAACGAGGCTTAACAATAATGACCTGATGATTGATAATTCGTATAATGTGTATTGATCGACTTATTTGTTCCCTTAATCGACTCATAAATTGCCTTAATATTGTTTTATCAAGCTTTTGATCAGGCCTTTTTTATACATCAAATATTATCAGCATTTTGTTCTGTTAGTGTGAGTGCTTTAAACAATTTGTGAAATCTTTCAATTAATCTAAAGCGTAATGTGTTTATGTACAATTTTTTATTACGATTCCTGGTACAAAATAAATTAACATAAAATGTCATTTTTGCCGTTAAACAAACACTTCTAAATCAGGGTAATGTTTCCTATACGCGTTAATACATTTTATTCCAGTTATTAAAGCAAATACATACTGATAAGGGAGGTCCTTTGGACAAACAAACAAGCAAACACAACCAATAGAATAAAGTAGCAAATCTACAGAACTTCACGATATGTTCGAATCAACCCTTTTCCTGAATTCTAATACCATTCGTGGATAATTCTGTATTGAAATTATTTCTTTTTGCAATATAATGGCTTTGAGCATATTGTGTTAGTCCAGGTCATAGCTAGAACAGTCTGACACCAAAACAAGGTATAAACACACTTTTCGAATAGTTAATTTAAGGTTGATTTCATCAAAAAAAGGTTTGCAAAGAATGTGATAAACATCAATGTCTTTATATTCTAGTACTACTATGACTGGGGGGTAATTGTTTTTACTGGTGGAATAAAGAGGAAAGGAAAATATTTTAAGCTAATTTAGTTATCTACAAGGCCTATTTTTTCTGGGAATAGCGTATTTTATAGTGTTATCGTTAATATCAATTTTAGGAGAACTTGCCAACACTTTCCGACTAATCTGCATTTTTATTACTTCGCATGCAAATATCATAACTTAGTGATATAGCTTCTCAAAACCCTTACTAATATACCATTCAAATTTCTCTTAAAATTCAGGAACCACATAATTATAGCATTAATCTTCTTTAAGGATATATAGCTCATTTAGAACGTACAAGTCGAACAAGAAATGTAGTTAAACGGTAAAACAAAAAATATGCATTTAAAACAACAACGATAACAATGATAAATAGAGGCGCAGATTGCGACATAACAAACATGAACGAGCTGACGACAGCGGTACCGCCTTGAAACGGTCAGCTGGGGTTCTAGGGTGCGCCACTCCTCACCGTTACCTAAATTTTGTCTTAGCGTTATCCTATAGTTAAACGGTTCAGGCTATATCCTCTAACAAACTAAGCAGCATTAATAGTCGAGATAAGTTTAAACACACATATTATCATGTTTACTGATGGTCAATGAAAACGAACCAATAGAGTATATGGGTGTTACAATGTATTGCCAAAGTAATTGATAAAAATAATCTTACCTGTGTCTGAACGTGTACATGCATTGTTGCAAGTCTATTATTCATTTGACCTTGAAGAAAGTTAAAAACTGTATAGATGTAAACATGCTTACCATGTATGCAAATTATTTATGCAAATTAATTTATAATGAAATTTAGACTGTTCTCATTGGATTGTTTTATGCAAATTCATTTATGATGACATTTTGGACAATTTTCATTGGACTATATTACTGGGAAAGCTTTTGGAACAATCTTTGGGCGGTATATAAACATACTCTGAGAACAGCTCAGTAGTTGAGTTGAGATGAGTTCTATTTAGTATAAAGATAATATTGATTTGAATGCTTTTAAAATTATGCAATATATTTGTGAGAGGATTTACTTACTATTGTGCTCATTCATTATAACAGCGAAACTGGATATTTGGACTAAATTTGGAATTAATTTAGACTGAACTTCAATTTCAAAATATGCACATATTATTATAAACTACTTTACCAATAAAATTTAAAAACCCATATAATCTACTGGTGCGTTTTCATTGACATTCAGTATATATGTATATATATACTATACTGAGCAAAAATAAAAAGCATCCCTTTTTCTTTCCCTTATTATATAGACAGCAAAACAGGAAATAATAAATGATGTATATACAATAATTAGATAGACCACCACAATTTTCGTTTAAAAAAGTTCAGTACACGAGTGAGTTATCCCCCTTTTGCATAAACTATGCATCTTTGGTAAAATCACATAAAATCTACAAACATTACCTCAATTTGTCCAAGAAATATTCTCTATACTTTGCTTTCGAACAAAATCACAAAAAAACACAATACCGATTGTGTACATGGTGTAGGTGGCAGCTTTTGATTATCAAAATTCATCAAATTACGTCCCTTTAAGGTTTCCATATCATCCATAAAAGAGTATTGCTTGGCAAAATTAGAAACTGTCTTAAGGAATATTTAGTACTCAGTGAAGTGTGCTTAAAACATCAAACATTGTTTAATTAAAGCGCCGTTCAAGCCGTCCTACGCCCTCAAAATCTGGCCTAGGGGAATACCCAGCAAACAAATGGGGTACTTCTTTTTCGGTGAGGTATAATAGACAAAAGCCTTAAAAAGTACAAACAAGTACTCCGACAGAAGGTAGATGTATTCTTATATGTCATTTAGCGGTCCAAGTTACGTATAATCCAATATGTATACAAAATTAAGCTCACTTTGTTACACAATGTCAAAACTAAAACCACCTCATATTTTCATAGATTTGTATATAATGACAAATGTTGGCCATTTTAATTCAGAAGATACAAATCAAAAACAGAGAGCCATTATGGCCCTGCATCGCTCACCTAATGGTCTTTGCAAAGATGAAAATATTGTCAAACAAGCTTATAATTTCATAACAGAATTAGATTATGCAGTCGATGGCGCGCCATCGCAAATTTCCGCGCCCGCCTAAATATAATATAATAATATAAAGCGTTCAGGCCCAGTCTGTGTATATATGGTTTTATGGTGGAATCTCTACTGTTTCCAAGTTATGACCAAGCGGACGGGGATGGACTCCGGGGAAAAAGCTGACTGGATGGTTGTATTTTTCTGTTCATGCTCATTAAGTGTTTATAAAGTTATAGGGCGGGGATCTCAACGGTTTTCAAGTTATGATGCAATGGCTATTTCCCCAGGGGTGGGGATGGACCCCGAATCTGATGGTAGTTGGATGGCTAAATCCGTCTGTTCATGTCTAGTAAATTTATATATGGTTATAGTGTGGAATCTCAACGGAAGTTATGACACAGGCGCTATATCCCCAGTGGTGGGGACAGACATCGGGCCGATATTGGTTGGATAGCTGTATCCGTCTGTTCATGCTCAGTAAGTGTATAACTCTAGTTTCAGAGAAGAAACTCTTTTAATATTTTTCCTGTATAGTTCTATGTAAAACACGTGACCTCTCGGGTTGGACCAAATTTGACCCTAGGGTCAGCATTTGGAAAAAATTGACAGAGAACCATAAGCGTTAATAAAGCAAAAACTCTGGCCCTTGTAGTTTCAGAGAAGAAGGATTTTTAAAACGTTTTCCCTACATAAGTCTATTCAAAACATGCAAAATGTGTATTTACCAACTTTGGATCCCCGATGCGCAGCCATTTTTGACCCTAAGGACTTCATTTGTACAACTGTTTCAGTCTAGGGGTGGATATTGTTAATAAAGAAAACCTTTCAGTGGTAGAAAATGTTTTAAGATTTTGAATATATATGGTACTGGAGACCATCTTGGATATCGCATTGACCTAATTTTTACTACTTTGAAAGGCATTGACCTCAGTATCATTCTTGTGAAATTTGGTCAACATTGGCAAAGTGGTTTCTGAGAAGACTTTTTTAAAACATTTTTCCTAAACAAGTCTATGCAAAATATGCAAAATTTCAATATACAAACTTTGTACCCCCGTGGCGCAGCCATTTTTATTCCTGGGGACATTATGTGTATAACTTTTATAGTCTGGCGGTTTTCAATCACTAATAAAGAAACACTGTCGAAATGTGTTCAGTAGTTCTTGAATAGAAGATTTGTTTAAGATTTTTATTAAATATAGGGATGTCGGCCATCTTGGACGGTTAATTGACCTAATTTGTTTAATTTTGAACGGCATTGACCTCAGTATTGTTCATGACAAATGTGGTCAAATTTGGCCTAGCGGTTTCTGAGAAGTCTTTTGAAGCAAAAGTTAACGCCGGACGAACAACGAACGACGGACAGTGACCCCCAATTGTTTTGATCTTTCGTTGCTTTCGGCTCAAGTGAGCTCAAAGGAAGCGACAAAAGAGAAATATATTGTCAGAAATATAATGAATATATATCCCCATAATTATTTTCAATGCTTTTGAATGACATGAAAAATAACTTTGAGATAGTGGTTTATCAGGTTCGGATGTGATCATGTTTACAGTGTGTATACGATGATGATATAATTATACTTGCAACAAAATCAATATATTGTATTGAATGAATTTTAAACGTTAACTGTAATAAAACAAAAATAATGATAATTAGAAAATTTTGCGTAAAAATATTATTTTATTATGACGGAATGGAATTAGGAAAAATAAGTAAATTCCCATCCTTAGGAATGTTTTTTTCACTACAGGTGTATCATTTGCAGAAGCACACAAAACCATTGCGAGGGAAGCACAACAGGCCATTTTTAAAATAAGTATACTGAACAAAAAAAGAAACTTCCGACTTTTTTGCTGGTATTTCCATAGGCCAGTATATGACGGCGTATAAAAGCTTAAACAGCGTTTTAATAAAACAATGTTTGATGTTTTAAGCACACTTAAGTGAGTACTAAATATCCCATTAAACGTTTCCAAATTTGCCAAGCAATGATCTTTTATGGATGATATGGAAATTTTAAAGGGAGGTAATTTGATGGTTGTTGATAATCTAAAGCTGCCATCTTCACAGTCTGTGTTATGTTTTTTTTGTGATTTTGGTAAGGAACACAAAAACATATTTGTTTGGACTATTGTTGCGGTCTATCTAACTATTCGTAACACATCATAATTTCTTTTCCTGTTTTTCTGTCTAGACAATCAGCATCAACATCACCGGACGTTTCTTTTTTTTTGAGTTTACATATTTAAATATGTTCGTTTTTATTTCACCAAAAAATAATTTAGGTCTTAACTGACCTAGTTTGCTGAAAAACATTACTGTCAGAGGATGGCGCCATTTTCCCTATAAAGCTATATAGAAAATTCAAACGACATCTCTAAAATATATGGCAATGAGAAGAACAAATTTGGAAAGATTTAAAACCACTGGTCAAAATTCAAAATAAATTTAACAGAAATGATAATTGTGATTATTAATAGTCGTAAAATGCTGGCAAATAACAAATACATTTATTTAAAAATAATGTTGTACCATTGTATTTCATGCTTGATCATCACCCTAAATTATTTACCCTTGACATAATCATTAATAATAATTAATCCTGACAGAACTATGCTGTTCATATTGTATGTTGATCCATTTAATGTTGTTTTCTTTTGTAGTTTCTGTCAATCATTATTTGCTGTAGCCACTATGCTACAATTAACCTGTACAACAAGTGAATAATGAATATGTGAATATGTACACATTAACGTCGCATTTTGCTACATAAACAAACTTTAAATATCAAGATTGATTGATCACTTTGAAATGGAATACTTCAGACCTAATGCATAGACCTACCTCAGGTGAGCGATTTAGGGCCAACTTGGCACTCTTGTTTCAGGAACTAGATACTTTTACCTTATAGAGAATACAACTAAACATTGATATGTTCTTCCCGATTATTTATTTTAATGTAAATGCGAAGTTGTGAAATGCTCTCATGTTATTGAATATGATTGCCCTGTGTATATATATGTAAATATATATATATATATATATATATATTGTGTTGTACCTGTGTACTCATGGACCTATAGGTCTTTTGTATTTTGAATAAATATATATTATCAGCAAAAACAACATACAGATGGTGTGAATTTAACAAGCAACAGATCCGTGTGAAGGGTGTGAAGGTTTAAGTTCTCCGGCCATGTTTTGTTTCATGAACATGTTTATGTATATGAAATTAGTTTAAAAACCTGTTAACTTATATTTTTATTTGTGTATAAAGGCATAAACCTGCTATACAATTATCTGAAACGATGCTTACAAAACAATTATTATTGTTATTATTATATTATTTTGTTATTGTCATTTATTATTATTATTATTAAAAATAATACTGTAACATCTAGTATTCTATTTAGTATACTCATATTTTGGTTATAAATCCATAAACCGTACTGTTAGATAGTTTGTATATAGTCGTTTCCTGATGTATACGTGTTTAGAATTATATTTGATGATCTGTCGCCATTGATATAAATTGTATTTTGTAACTGTTGCTTATGCTGTTCATATGTATGAACCTAAGTGAATAAAGAATTTGTTTATTTAAATCGAAACCAATACACAACAATAGACATTTACCATTCACACATTGCAATATCTGTGAAAAGCGAGAATACGATTTTATTTGATGACGTAGAAAACTTTGAACAGGTAAATTAATCCACAGGTAAATGTATTTATCAATTATCTGGCAATAGTTTTGCAGCTATACAATTCAGTTTTACCTCATTTCCCCGTGCAGTTACGCAGTGGTAAAAGTAGTATCTACGTCATGCAAATCATTAATATTTTTACATACAACTTAGTAGCGGATTTAAATATATGTTTCTATCCGCGACTATCAAGAAATGTTAATATGATGTTAGAGTTAAAATTGTTAATTGATAATACTACAAAAAGGGTGGCCATTTTTAAGCTCGCTTTTAACAATCTGTCAGTCATATCACCGTTTGTAGCAGCGAGCCCACCGATCAATTTTTATACCAACCCCAATATGTGTGACTTTAAGTTCCAAGACGGTAGCCCTATTGCCACGGTCAACCCTTTTGTTTTTATGATGTCTTTACCTTGCCTTTTATCCATCTTTAAAGTTGTTCTTTGTTTTATGTGTGTTTATGGTTGACTGTCGTCTTTGAATACTACTTTTCCTGTTCGATATTTATAAAAAAAAGAAAAAAAAGATCCAAGATGGATGGGATATGTGTAAGTGAAATGTTTAACCAAATGCAAATCTTAGACATAAACAATGTCAACCATATAGTACATTCCAGTTATTCAACACTAGTGATGTGAACACTATATCAGAAAGAATACGTAGAAATTGTGCCCTTTATATCCGAAAAAATTGATATAATTTTTCTCAAAGTCGTTCTGATTTTTATTTTAAATAAAATGGTCTATAGAATAGTTCCTGTATCCAACGAGAGCAGACGATACATCATTTCTAAATAAAATAAGCCATGTTATCACATCCAAATTTCAAAATATACCATTGCAATTAAAAAGCAAATATATTCTTTCAATGTGGTTTCAAAATAATTTCAATTCTTTAAGTATAGTGACGTTGACGACGGACTTTCTCTGTCAAAATATTGCAACTGGCAACTATATTTGTAGATGTGTTAAAGTTCTCTGGCCATGTTTTGTTTCATGAACAGGTTTATGCTTATTTAAATCGAACAATAGATATTTACAATTCACGCAGGTAAATTAATCCACAGGTAAATGTATTTATCAATTATCTGGCAATAGTTGTGCAGCTGAACAATTCAGATTTACATCATTTCCCCGGGCAGTCACGCAGTTGTAAAAGTAGTATCTACGTCATGCAAATAATACTTATATTTACACACAACTTGGTAGCGGTTTTAAATATATGTTTCTCTCCTGGACTATCAAGAAATGTTCATATGATGTTTAGGAGTTGCATTTGTGAATTGATTGTACTACAAAAAGGGTGGCCATTCACTTTTAAACACAACTGAATTACTATTTTGCATACAATCATTGTAAAACAA
>JAWPHD010014062.1:0-63831 GCA_037043455.1 Cyrtodaria siliqua
CAATGTCAAAATTAAAATCATCTCTCTTGTCATAGATTTTGCTAATTATTTCACCATTTTCAATCGAGAGATCTAAATCAAGAATAGACGCGTTATTATCAGATATATTAGCTTTGTTAAGCTGAAGTTCTTTAGGATAAATATATTATTAACCATAGTTGGAAAAAGGGTTGTCAATGTTCAATATGTCATCCAGATACCGAGAGGTGTCATTAAAGGCTTCAATAACATATGCCTGGGTATCTGGTGAAAGACTCAACATGAAATCTCTTTCATAGCAAAATAAAAACAAATCTGCGACAAATGGTACGCAGTTCGTACCCATAGGGATACCAACAATTTGTCTAAAAATGGTGGTTCCATTCCTGACGAAAATATTATCTAATAGGAAGATGAGTGCTTCACAAACTTCATAGCAAGTCCACATAGTATAATATTCTAAACTGCCGTTAGTAAAACAACGCTTTAATATTATTACATGCCAAAAATGTAGTATTTTCTCTAGCGAATGTTTTTTGAATAAGAGAAATTAGCTTGTCTTTAATAAGGTTATGTGTTAAGGTTGTATAAAGTGTAGAGAAGTCATAAGTGCTTATTGATGAAACTTGACCTTTATTGAAAATTTTATCAAGAACGTTTCCTGATTTTTTTATTGACCGAAATAAATTAATCCCAGCGTTTTATCACAGTATAGTTTAACGTGATCTTTAACGGCAGTAAGACAAGAAGTTAAAAGTTTGGAGATGTTTTTTGTGGTGCAGGCACTAGAATTCGAAATAAAGCGAGCCTCATACGGATTTTTATGTAATTTAATAATCTATGGAATGCCCCGAATCCCTAAAGTGTGTATAAAGAAAGTTTTTAAATCGTTTTGACTGACGTATTTTATATAAATGTTCACGAAAACGAACTTTCATAGATCGACCAGTTTGGTTTACATATTGTATACCAACTTTGGATGATTTCAGGTCCGAACATAAACGATATTACTTGACGATCAGTTAATGTCTGAAGGTATACTGACACTAAACTCTCTACCATTGGTAGTGGACAATAGTGGACTTTTGCGACAAGTATTTGCATGCACTACACCTTTTCGAGTTGCACTTAAGGATAGAGGGATAGAACGTACGTCTACTGTTTAACCTATTAACATTAACTGGTGGTCTGACTTTATATCGATTAAGTACAGACGTTTTAATTGGTGTTAATTTAACAGAAGCAGTATTTCTGAATATAGAATTAGTGCCAGGAATATGAACGGTAGATGCCGAATGAGGATTAATTCGTGATAAATTGATGAATAATTTACCTGTAAAAATATTAGAATTTCCCTGGTGAAGACACAGAGTGAAGTTTAAGAGGAGAAATAATGATTTTTGGTGTTCTTAATATACGACTCTGTTTTTATAAGGTGTAAACTGTTTAAATTACAGCGCAAAACCACGCTAAAACAATGTCGAACGTCGTCATCTCTAAAGGATTGGTGAAAATTACAACATTGATCACATGCACGGGGAGATGTTTTACCACCGCCACACTGCATAAGTGACACACTATACCAAGTTTCATGAACACATTATTTACACATCTTGCCATGTGTAAATCTTAATGATCACTACCCGATATTCTGCACACGAAAGATGAACGCGTCTATTAAACAGAATGCGCATCTGAAAATAAAGCTTAGATCATTCAAAAACTTAAATCAAGACAACTTTAAGTTTGATGCTAATAGTGTTCCTTGTAAAAATGTAGACAATTGTCAAATATCAACCCTAGTGAAGCGCTGCATTTATGGATGGAGCTGTTTACTCATATTATTGATAAACACTTGCCAATTAGAATGCATAGATTGAAACATTTACAGCTGCCTGAATATATTAATTCCGATATTTTACACGCAACGAAAGCACGAGTTACTTACAAGGCACCTAAGGATATTGGCTGTTTCAATGGTTCATTATTTACACTTGAAAGCAATCTACAAGCTGCACTGCATACGTTGCAAAACAGATGCTTAGAAAACGGCACGTTACTAATCACAAACAATTTAAAGTATTGTTAATTGCAACATCCCGAAAAGCGCACAGTACAATAACACTCACCTATGTCTACCATATCTACATTGCTATTTAACTGAAAAGAGCATGCAATGAGTCATTTGAAAATCGGCGAACACGATAAATACAACAAATATTGCAGTCTCGGTTTAAATATTTGGATTACATTAGGTCACACAATTTACGCTCGGATAGTGATATTAACCATTCCAAAGCCAAATATGCTAATAAAGCAATTATGAAAGTAGATATTTGGAAAACACGTTAAACACACACACCTATGAACAGTAGTGAAAGTGCTTGCTACTGTTCACGCCCAATCGTCCCCGGTTGAGCAGAACTCAATATTAATAATGTTAATAATGTTAATAGTACAGAAAGATAAGCCATCCCGAAGATGGTATGCATATGACGGTGGACATCGAACCTTCAATGCGGTATTTTCACACCATTCCATAGCCATGGCGTATTGTTCCAGTTACTAACTAAACGCTTTTCCCTAAACGAGAAAACAATGGGCGAAATCAACAAAATGGAATTTATTTGGGGGCAGAGGTTATGAATAAATACTGAAAATATAGATATAAAAATCGAAAGGAAAAGCAACAATCAAGGACGACAGTCAACCACAAACACACAGAAACAGAAACAAAGAAAAAATGTAATGATGAATAAAAGGCCAAATAAGACATCACAAACACAATAGGGTTGACAATAGGGATACCGCCTTGGAACGGTCAGCCGGTCGCTGTGGGGAAAGGTGGTCCCTTGGAAGCAACGAACATAAACAAGAGAGAAAAGTAGCACATTCGCTTTTTTGTGTTCATGAGAGGCCTGCGTATCACACGTAAAGGTCAAACTACTAAATTTAAAAACAGGAAACATATTCTAAGTGTGATTAAACACTACTTAGAACCTTTAAAGGCTGGAATAGTGGAACCACCTATTCGAAATTCAAGTAAAAAAACAAAAGTATTTGAGAATGTACCAACGATATCTGTAAATATCGGGTTCATCGATCTCCACAGATCGGAATGAATAACAATTTTGACTGCAAGCACTGGGAGTGGAGTGCGCGGTTCAGTGGTAGGGCGCTGAACTTCAGATCGAAAGGTCGTGGGTTCGGTCCTTGCCATAGCCATGTTATTTATAATTTACCAAGATAATTAATCCACATTGCTTAGTACTGGTTCTACCCAGGAAACCTGCACATAATCTTCGAAAGTGTGTGTTGCAGTATCAATAGGTAGATAGATATATAGATGCTTTACCGCCGTCACACTACACAGGAAACGCCAATGCGATATATAAAACGTATGCAAGGAGCAATTTTGGTAATACCTTTGTGTTGCTCTATAGTTGTACATATATTTTAGTTTAACATTTTTGTAAAGTTGACCTTACGGAATATGTGTAATGTTATTAATTGGGCTACCGTATTAGAATAAAGCCTTCAATTCAATTACGTGCAGTTTAAATTTAACGAACAAAGTCGAATTTTCTCAGTTCGTCCGCCTGTTCGTCCAACTCATTAACAAATAGTTTGGCATTACTAAAACAACAATTAAAACAGTGAAAACAACTCTGTTACTATAAAAAAGACTAGCAAGCCACAACGCAAGTACACAGTGACTTTGCGGAAACCAGAGCAACAAGAGAATACACCATGAAGGGCACGACAAAACAAGACTGGAGACACATATCAAAAGTTACCTTTATCTCAACAAGTCCAAACGAGATTGCATGAATGTGTTCATGATTAGGCATCTTAGAAAGTTTGTAAACCAAATCACTATAGACGTCAAGTTGTGAACGTCCTTGCCGAAGAATAGTTCTCAAAGTATAAGCCGATGAGGCCTACGGTACTACACTTTTGCAAATGGTTGTTAACGTTTATGTTAATTGTAGCCCTGATGGAGTAGCTTTTTATACAAGGGTTACTAATATTAAAGTCCACAATTCGACTACTAGCTCTAGGGAAAAAAAGAATAAGTTTCGAAACGTTGCTCTAAACACAATTTCGTCTAAGTAGGTATTCTTAACGATATAGAAATTAAAACCATCTCTCTTGTCATACATGTTTTTTTTTATTTCTCTGTTTTCAATTGCGTGATGCAAATCGAGAAAAAAAGCATTGGTGTCTGAAATATTGCCTTTTTTACGTTGCAGGTCCTCATGTAATATACTATTTACCATATTATAAATTAATGAGTTGTCAATGCTTAATATATCATCCAGTAACCGAGGGGTGTCAGTAAATGTGTCTATAGCATCTGTCTCAGTATCTAGTGAAAGGTTCACCGTAACTTATTTCATAGCAATTCAAAAACAAGCATGCAGCGTCTGCGGCAAGAGGTGTAAAGTTAATATCCATAAAGACACCGTCACCTTGAACAGTATTTACATACCTGAGGAAAATATTATCTAATAGAAATATAAGTGATTCCCAAACTTCTTGGCTAGCCCGCATAGAGTAATTCTCTAAACTGTAGTTAATAAACAAACGCTGTATTACTGTAACATGCCAAACATTTCTCTAGCAAAAGTATTTGAACAAGAAGCATACGAATTGCACTTATAGGTGAAACTTGACGTGCATTTCACTTGTTATCTAGAACAACTCCTGATGTATTTATAGACAAAAATAATTCACCGAGTTTTATTAAGGTTTAACACGATATCGTGTGACGTGGTCTTTAACGGTAAAAAGACAAGAAAAGATAATCTAACATGGTTTATGAAAATACTTAATGTTGATTGGCTACTGAGACATTTTTAAAAAAAGCTATATAGACCTCTGAGGCTCTGACGTCACTTACTTTAACCGTAAGAACGTCATTTTAAACGATTTTAAACGTAAAAAAACATCCAAAGCAATGATTACGTTATTTTAAGGCAACGTTACGTTCAAACAACCAATTGAACTTGTTTGAAACAGATAAGGCCGCATATTTTCTTCCTTTGGTGTTGAGAGATGGACGTACAATGTCAGTTGTGAGAATGTGTTTGTATTATGTTCAATCTCTCGAAAACGTGTGTATAAAATTCATAAAAATCCATGTCGAGATGAAAAATTAAATATTTCCAGCGGGTTTATATTGTGAGAGATCAAAACCTGGTGCTTGGGACTTGAAATACATCGAAACCGCGGGCATACGGCTCTTGGTATCGATAATCTTCAAGGCCCGCCCACCAGGTATTGATCTGGGACAATATAAACCCGCTGGAAATATTCTATTTCTTAATTTGAAGAGGTGCAAGCACTATACTTAGGACGAAATATAGATATAAAACTCGAACAGGAAAAGTAGCATTCACGGAAGACAGTCAAACACAAAAACACACAGAAATAAAGAACAACCATATAAAAATGATTACATGGCAAACTAAGACATCACAAACACACAAGGGTTGACAATAGAGCTACCGCCTTGGAACGGTCAGTGGCAACAAAGGCCGCTGGTGGTTTAAACCAGGTTCTAGGGTGCACCAAACCTCACACTTACCCTACTGTCATCCCATTAAGCGGGACAGTGTAAATTTTATAAGTAAAACACAAAGATGCTCGTCTATATATAAATACAAATACCTAACAAAAACAATAGCCTAGAAGCCACAAACAAGGAGGGAACGACAAGACAATACTAAAACGGGCTTTATAAGGTTGTGTAATTTAGGAATCTGAAAACCTGCCTCAATATATTATTTTTATATGCAAGTGATTACGTCAACCTGTTACTAAGAACGGACTTTTGTGGGAATGCACATGCATGTGAACCATTGTTTCAAACATTTCTGATAACTTCGTAACTACGTTTACCAGATACAGATTAGAGCTTGTGTTTGCCAAATTATGGCATTAGTGGTCCCGCATTAAATCCATTAATCATTTGGAAAGCTTATAATAGCTGGATGGTATAACGGATATTTCTACAAAAAACATGTGTAAAACACTTTTTACTAAATAAATGGGATAACCTGTTAAAAAAGTACCTATTAAATGTTTTAATTTTATAATATGAAAACGTTTTAAGGCGAAATTAAAATTGTATTTCCTACCCAAGGCAACCCAAATTTCTCTTCTTGGAGAAAGGGTTGGATGGGTTATGAAAGTTATTACTCGGACCACTTAACGAACTTTAGATGATCGTTTGTATAGTCATTTATTTTGAGAACAGACGTTTGAGACAACTGTGTTTTACTTCCATGAAGTTAAATTTTACGTTTAACTTTTACCCCAACGCAGTTAAAATACAACTGGGATTGTTTCGTTCATACATTAAATGGCATTTTCATTACGTGGTCCGTGTATTAATTTTCATACCCCGTCCAACCCCTTTTCCAAGAATCGAAAACAGGTTTGGCTGGGGTATGAAATAAAACGTTAATTTAGGCTTAAAACGTTTGCATATTGTAAAATTAAAACATTTAATAGGCAATTTTAAACAAGTTATCACATTTTTGTCAGTAATTTTTGTCAGTACAAAATGTTTTCAAACGTGTTCTTATTGTCGAAATATCCGTTAAAAAAAATGCTAATCTTCCTCTTTATAGTTATTAAATACAACTGTAATTTACCTCTATATAGTTAAATACAACTGCGATCTACCTCTATATAGTTAAATACAACTGTGATCTACTTCTACAGAGTTAAATACAACTGTGATCTACATCTATAGAGTTAAATACAACTGTGATCTACCTCTAAAGACTTAAATACAACTGTGATCTGCATATAAAAAGTTAAATGCAACCGTGATCTACCTCTATACAGTTAAATACAACTGTGATCTACCTCTATAGAGTTCAATACAACTTTGAGATACTTCTATAGTTAAATAAAACTGTGATTTACCTGTATACAGTTAAACGATAACCGTGATGATTTACCTCCATAAAGTTAAAACTCAACTTTTCCTTAGTTCTATACAGTTCTATACAGTTAAAATACAACTGTGGTTTACATATATATAGTTAAAAGAAAACTGTGATTTAACTTTATATAGTTGAATTCCTCTATACAGTTAACAAAACAATTTACATTTTTTCTTAACCTCTATTTAGCTTACAACTGTGATTTACCTTTGTTTAGTGAAATGACAACTGTGCTTTTTTCCATATAGTTAAACGTCAACCGCGATGTACCTCCGTACATTTAAAATCGGTTTAAATACATATTATTCCCATATAAGTATGCAAAGTAGTTAGGCCACAAGTTCTATCAACATTAGTTATAGCCCTCCCAATACAATGTGTTAACAGAAATGTGCATGACTTAATAGTTACATATACTAGTTTAAGTATGGTAAACAAACTAAACATACATATACGTATGCTGATATTGTTGTGTTCGTTGTTGTGATAGCAAATGAAAAAAGTAAGCTGTATGCAAGTTATGAAGGTAATTTAGTAGACAAGTTGCCAATACAGTGAGTCAGAGCAGTATTTACGTTTGAAAATTAATTGTTAGCATGTGTACGTGTTTGAAGCGTGTGGTCTCTCTAATGTATGTCTGAAAAGCATTAAGTATTAATTCATTTTCTGCGTCGGATATGTGTCCCCTACCAAAAAGCAAAATGTTCACATTTAACGGATTTAAGGAAGAGTACATTAAATAGGACATGTCGTTAGTTTCAAATAATACTCTGATTTACCTCTAAACTCGTAAAGTTAAAATACATCTATGATTAACCTTTACATAGCTCAAAGACAACTGTGCTCTAGAGGGTAAGCTCCTTCGTGGAGTAGAGGGTGAATATTCTGTGTTAGACACCCTCTCGTCTGTCACAGCTGCGGGTTCGAAACTCACTGGGAGATCGATCTGAAAGAGATAAAGTGTCGATTCTTACGCATGGCGGGAGGTATACAATACTCGTTCCACTAAGGAATACGGCGGTGGTTTGCCCCCTGCACTAAAACTCAACCGCTGTTTATAGCCTAAAATGTGCTGAAAATGACGTTAAAACAAATAAACAAACAAATATATATACATTTAAAAGACAACTGTGTTTACCGCCATACAAATAAAATACAACGGTGCTTTGGTTCGAGACAGTTAAATGTATATATGTATGTATGTATATATGTATGTATGTGTGTATGTATGTGTGCCTGTTTGTGTGTGTTTGTGTGTGTGTGTGTGTGTGTGTGTGTATTTGTGTCTTTGTGTGTGCCTACGTTCGTTCGTACGTGCGTCCAGCTTTCGTACGGTCGTGCGTGCGTGCGTGCGTGCGTGTGTGTACATCTTACTCCGTTGATAGAATACGTACATTTGACAACCATTGTAGATACAGTAGAAACGGCGCCTATTGAATACATAATATATACGTATCTCGGGGGTATTGTTGCACGGTCAAAGTACACTAGAGATAATACGTACTATTAATAGACGGGCCAGTATACCAACGCTGTTTCATGTCAACAAATAATTAATTCGACGTGTGCCGTGTCAGTGACAAATATTAAATACTGAAAAGAGGATCCCTTCGAAGCAACAAACACAAAGAAGAGATAAAAACAGCAGACTCGGTTTTATTGAGTCTGTTCATGAGCGGTAATTTTCAGCGCAACACCTCGCACGACTCCTAGCACCGGCTTTAGCGATATTCTACGTTAAAGCCACAAAGATCGATGATCACAAGGGCCCAGTAAGTAATAACTCTTCTACTGATGTGTAGTCGGGCGACAAATTTACGGCCGTCACACAGCACTAAACAATTGCCAGTGAGAGTGTCAATAAATACTGTTCATTTTAGCTTTTGTAAATCATTTTCAGGCAGAAAGTGATATCGTGTGAAAGTGGTTGTGTATATGTTTCGTTTTTCATCCAAACAGTTAACATTGGATTAGCAGGCCTCCGGCAACCGATGTTGGTTAGAGGGATCTGGTAGCCAGATGGTGGTATGCACATATCACATGTATATGTATTGTAAATCTTAGATTTTTTTATAATTCGGATGTGTAAATGTTTTCTTAACGGACCTCTGGTCGCCGTACACGTTATATATGGGTGTACATATTATTTTTATTGTATACACATATCCAGAAGCGGGAGTTAAATGTCGGGACGTCCGTTTTAAAAGCATAACGCAGGGAGAGTATGCCATAGGGTGCATTTTATTTTGTTGTATGCTTAAATGCTTAGTTGCTTCTGTCCTTTAGCTCATCTATGTCAAAATACAAAAGGAAGAAATGTTTAGTGGCTGTTATTTTTATTCCAGTTATTAAGTTACAATACGGCAATTACTTGGTTTACTAATCGGTTCAGTCCTTCTATTAAGTTGTCCATATTACCCGACTCATAGTCCCGTAATATAATTTATATTATTGGTATTACTCATTTACATGTACTAACGGATCACCCGTGACTTTGTGCGTCGATATTCTGGGCAAGTACATTGCCATTTGGATACTGACATACACGTCTCGAATAAATTAAGTATCTATGATATGTTTATTCTTGTGTTTCCAGCTCACCTTTGAGTTCACCAGTCTCCAAAACAAAGAACCTACTCATGTATGCGTGTTGCAGCATGCACATATGGAAACCCCACACGTTGTCTGAAACACAACATTACCTGCCCAGTCTTTGCAAACTGTATACCTCTAATTTTAATACACGGAGTCTTGCCAAGTTTACATTTGTTAAAGGCGTTAGCTCTAAACGACATGATACCATAGATAAAAAGAACCAACCGTTATCAGATTTAATTAGAAATCTTAATGGCTACGTCCCACTCAATACCCATCAACTATACACATGTGATCAGGTCCGAATATCATGCAGTACGTTTAAACATATTTATTTTCACATCGATTGCGAAACAAGTTCTTACAACTTAGATTAATCACTCTCTATGACTTTCTGGGTAGAACCAGTACTATGCAAAGTGGATTAATTATCTTGTTCAAGGATAAATAACGCGGCCACGGCGAGGATCGAACCTACGACCTCTCGATCTGGAATTCGGCGCACTACCACTAAACCACGCACTCTACATGCATTACGTGGACCGAGTACTAACTTTCATACCCCTTCTCCAAGAAGGGAACATAGGGTTAGCTGGGGTATGAAATAAAACCTTAATTTTGACTTAAAAAGTATGCACACTGTAATATTAAAACATTTAATAGGTAACTGTAAACAGGTCATTGCATTTGTTCAGTAAAATATGTTTTTCAACGTGTTTTATTGTCGAAATATCCGTTATAAAATCCTGCTAATATAATCTTTCCCCTCACTTACCATCACTTAATGGAATTAAGGCGGGACCACGTAATGAAAATGTTCGCATAAGCATTGATCTAACCCGTTAAAGGAAACTAATTATAAATTTCGTTTGCATTCTAGTGAGCTTTGAATTGCGTTTATACCGAGTACCTGCATTCCTTTTGCATTTTATTGTCTACGGAATTCGTTTCGGTAGTAATTAAAGATCGTCTACGTTCATAATTAACTAATATAATATTCCTTAATGCAAAAAACATGCATTGCATTATACTGCATCTAAAGCAACTGCATGTTTATATCATTTGCTCAGCATTTATCGTCCGTGTGTTATTACCAACTGAAAGAAATATAGAATACCCGAATAACTGAATGCGTATTTAAAACATACACATCCCTATTGTATTTGTATATTTGTGTTTGCGCTTGTTTCTGGAACACATTCAGTGTCAAGCTCTCGTTTTTTTACAAAGGTTGGCTGAAAATGCATTCCTCTTGCAAGGTCGGACAAATCTAGAATGTGTATGGTAACACACAGGGCAACCAGAAATTGAACTTTGTGATCCGGAATGCGTGAGGAGGTCTCATTCTTCATTGGGTTAGTGTCGAAACTGGGGTGGGGGCATTTTGATTTTTTAAAGTTATCTGGACAATGAAAGCATTCTTTCATTGCGGACATGTGGATTTAAATCTTATCTTAAATAATTAGCTGTAAAAACAGCGGTGTTGATTAGAGCTCAAGTCTGGTTTTGACGGGCTACTACAAATGCACATTTGTACAAATGCACAACTACAAATGCACATTTGTAGTAGCCCGACTGACTCCCTATAGTCAGTATAGAAATGAAATGGATGGTAGCCCGGACATCAACTTGTGGTAGCCCGCGGGCTCCGGGCATGTGATTTGTCGGACCCAGTCTTGGCGTTTCGTTTTTTGAATCGAATATGTCCTCTTTCGGAAACAATTAACTATTACATGATAAGATATAATTGTAAACTGGTCCCTGTTGGGTTTTTGACTATTGTTTGTGACTATGATTTTTCATGATTGTTCTTCGAAACTAGAGTGTTTAACAATGAAGTATATACATGTTGACTGTTGTCTGGGTCTATCGTGCAAATGACTGTTGTTAAATACTGAAAGGAAAAAGAAACGCAGGGTGCGTATTTCCGCTATATATTGCATATACTGCACACTTAATTCCATATATATTCCAAGGAAATCCCAAGTTGTTTTGTACAAAAAAAGGACACAACTGTGATGTTGTAGACGTTTTAATCACAGTACACGTTGTAACAAGAAATTCATAAATGCTGAAGTTCCTCTTTGAAAAATTGAACCAGTTCAGTACTGTATTTAATGTTAAGTGATTGCAACATTTAAAGCCTAAGTTTGCTCACCTGCTGGAGCCAAATGCGCATTCTGACGATAATGAAACTTTAAAGGGGTAACCATTGGTGTGTTCAGTGCTGTTTAAACCTTCTTTCTAAAAGGACAGGCCTAATGTCGCCCTGTACCATTCGATTAGCAGTAGCATATTAAACATACAATATATAGCGGAAATGCGCACCCTGCGTTTCTTTTTCCTTTCAGTATACATGACCGCTGGTATTTTCGACGCACTTTAATTTCAGTACCTGGCTACACCATCCTTTGAAACACTTCAACATAGTGATTTGTTTGTTGTGTAACAAAAGAACAAGCGCAATGAAAAAAAAAGAAATACAAAAAAACACAAAAAAACACACTAATACATGTATGTAAACAACAATGTTTTATAATTACTCTTTCGTCTCTTTGAGTCTTAATACTTCGTCTGATATACCCAGGTGATAGAGGGAGAAATATTAAGATACTGTAGACGCCATGCGATATGCAGCAAGTGGTATATCAGCTTATTTTAAGTACATGCTTCTGTACAAGCACAGATGTTGTAATATAGTATAGAATAGAACAGAATAGTTTTTTTCAAATTCAATAGGCATCTGCATAGTGATTTGTTTGTTCTGTAACAAAAGAACAGGGGCAATGAAAAAAAAAGAAATACAACAAAAGAAACACACACTAATATGTAAACAACCTTGTTTTATAATTACAATATATAGTATGAGCGTAAAATATGCAATACTGTTGTTTGGGTCTATCATGTACATAACCGTTGTTATAAATTGATGTTGTTTGTAACTATGTAAATGAATGATGTTATACACAACCGTTGTTATACATGGATGTTGTTTGGAACTATGTAAATGACTGATGTTATACATTACTGTTGTTATACATGGATGTTGTTTGGAACTATGTAAATGACTGATGTTATACATTACTGTTGTTATACATGGATGTTGTTTGGAACTATGTAAATGACTGATGTTATACATTACTGTTGTTATACATGAATGTTGTTTGGGTCTATCATGTTTATACAACTGTGTTTGTGACTAACGTATTAAGTAGTGGTGTGTGACTTGTTTGGTGTATTTACTCCTCTATGCTTTTTCCAACACTTTTTTATGAATCAAAATGGGAACCCTGGGAAGCAATAAACACAAAGAATTCATGCAGGATGTAAAACCTCTCCATCTTCAATATTATTCTATCTTAAGGCCACACAGATTTGGATGTATTACCCCCAAAGTGCCAGTAATTAACCCACTACACTCATGTGTTGCCCGGACAACATTTTACAGCGGCCAGTCAGTACTTAAAGTTCTCCGGCCATGTTTTGTTTCACGAACATGTTTATGTTTATTTAAATCGAAATCAATACACACCAATATATATTTACAATTGACACATAGCAATATCTGTGGAAAGCGAGAAATAAGATTTTATTTGATGACGTAGAAAACTTTGAACAGGTAAATTAATCCAAAGGTATATGTATTGATTAATTATCTGGCAATAGTTGTGCAGCTATACTATTCAGATTTACCTCATTTCCCCGTGCAGTCACGCAGTGGTAACAATAGTATCTGCGTCTTGCAAATAATAGTTATTTTTACATACAACTTAGTAGCGAGTTTAAATATATGTATATCAATACATGTTCATGTGATGTTTAAGAGTTAAATGTGTTTATTGACTACAAAAATGGTAGACATTCATCTTTAACAAACACTATTATATTCGATATGTAATATTTAAAGTATACTACTATTACATTCCATATGTAATATGTATAGTATATAAATAGTTATGCCCTTTATACTGATTGTTGATGGTCATAGCCCCGAGCGTGCAGTATAAATCGCATATACAAAACAACTATGCTATACACATTTTGTACCATAGCTGTAATGATTTTTAGAAAAATGTCGTTGCGTACACCGTGGTATAACTGCCGAATCTGTCAGTTATAGCATGGCTGAACAATACCGGCAGTTATTGTATACGTATTCATGTTTATGAAATTGATATCATAAGCAGAAACACAAGACAACCTTTAGAACTTTAGTATAATAAGTATTTTGATGGTGAACAATTAATCTAATGTATAATATTAGTTTTTTTAATAGTGTTGATTACAAAACTGAATTCTATTGGATGAGTACCCAGCAGACAGAATCTATATTTGGACTAGGCGAAACCTCACTTAACCTCACTAAACTATCCAAACATTTTACATTTGAATTCCAACTGATATGTCTGTTTTTAACTGAACACAGTAAATAATACATATTTCAACATGTATTAGCTGTACAAAATATAATTTGAAAAACACACGTACAGTATCAAAACAGTACTGTTTTAATTCAATTTCAACTCAAATAAAGTCGTGAGGTAAATCATGAATGACTCGTTGATTTTTACTGTTAGAGTTATCGTCTCATAGTACAAATACAGAATATGGACTTTTTAGACCAAAGTATAATCACATGGGATTGTCAAATGGGTAAAAAGAAGACAGAAGGAGATACAGGTGTGAAATAATGAATGTTATATGTGCATTTCATCAGTTTCACTACTCTTCTTCTTATAGTAATATGTGATCTGGAGATATCAATTTCTGACAATTTTCCTCAATTCACTTCCTTCAATAGGCATGTGTTGGTTGGCTATATTCGCCCATCTGACATTGTATTAACACAGCGCGTTGTTAATATTTTCTGAATGTGCATCTGTGTTGATAAATTATTGTCATTATAACAGTAGTTCTTTGTCATTTCGTTTTAGCCAGTAGTTTTCAATTAGTCTTAAGTTCTGTGCAAACTACAACTCCAATCACATTAAAACATTTTGTTCTTTAATTAACGTTATATCAATGGATATAACATTTGAGGAACAACTTTTATTGCGCGTTAGTCTACATTTTATCTTGATTTACATGCGTTTACGCATATGTATGAATTCCTTAGTTTTAGGCATTTTCGTGCTGATTTTAGTATTAATTCTACACTTCCCATTTAATTTATGTGTGATTCGTCCAAGTTTATACAGACACAAACTTAATAAAAAATAGATGTAATCGAATGATAAAGCATTGTTAACATGATTAATACTGGTCCTTTAGTATACAATGATTTCATGTAACACTTGAATAAACATAAATATATAGATATACAACGTATGTAAGCACCATTAGTATTCAATCTGAAAAAGTGCGGTAACATTTGTTTGACTGATTCTGGTTGATAGTATCACTTTGTAAATAAACCATCTAGCAAACAAAAACAGGATGATTATACTGTAACAGAGTCAAAACGTTTTAAAAATAGAGGTAAACAATTCGTATCATTATACGTTAGTACCGTTACGTATATGCCTTTTGGTTTGCGGGATCAGGTTAATTACAACAATTGCGGAAAAGAGCAAACAACTTGGGAATATAATTATATAAAATAAAAGCGTATAATAAATGAGGTCAATAACAATGAACAAATAACACGCGTTTTATAAAATACATGTAAACCTATGACTAATAGTATTATTTGCGATCATGTTTCAATTGTCATTCTGTATTTAAACCTCATATGTATTAACTAAAGCTCCTATATATTTTCATGTAACAAGTTGAACTGAAATAGTTTGCCTTTTACTTGACAAGAACAGTGTTTCAGTAGATGCATTGTCAATTCAGTATTATGTATTAATATTCGTATACACGTTACATGTACAAAACTAGTAAAATAGACGGATCAGCAAATGTATAAATGCTAAATTAGTATAAACGGTAACTTACTTTTTTATTTCATGTATATGTAAGGTATCCATCAGATTGTTCAAATACAACAGTTGCTTTATTTTTTAATGTATCAAAGAAAGCATTGAAATACCGGTATTATCATATTGCCATGTTGTATTAGCCTTTACAGTATCGCAAGATCTTGTCTGTCAGAGTCAATTCACTAGTAAATATCATGCAGACTACACCGCTACGTAACGTAACTGTAATACAAGGCACCAGTGTAATGGTATTTGCGAAGAGCGTTCTTTCCAATACCTGCAGTAGATACTTCATCTTTAGAAACACTTCAACATCATAATCTGTTTGGAGTGTAACAGAGCGACAGCCGCAATCAAACACATTACATGGACCCGACTTAATCCCTTTAAGCGATGGTAAAACTTATATTAGCAGGATTTTGTAAGAGATATGTCGACAATAAAACAGGTATAAAAACATTTTTTTACTGAAATAATGCGATAACCTGTTTAAAATTGCCTATTAAATGTTTTAATTTTACAATATGCAAACATTTTAGACCGAAATTAAGGTTTTATTCATACCCCAGCCAACCCCGTTTTCTCTTCTTGGATAATGGGTTGGATGGGGTATGAAAGTTAATACTCGGACCACGTAATGGAGCTACAGTTGTATGCAACTAGAATGGTTTTGTAAATACTCTTTCACGAAATACTTCGTCTAACAACCTCTACAGCGAGGAATGTTTTAATACTGTAGACGCTATGCGATATGTAACAAGGGACATATGGAGCTTATTTTAAAGTACGTGCTTCTGCACTAGTATGGATGTGGTTACTATTTTTAGCGTCACAATATGATACACTGACAACTAAATGTCATAACATTCAAGAAGACTGTAGTTGCAACGATACTATTACATGTCAACATTTACAAAAGCAAACGACTGCATTTCAAGGACATGGGTATATTATCATAATTCATCTGTCTATATATGAAATATATGGATATAACATAACTACTGTTATATAAACTCTTCTTTGGCAGATGGCCCACGATAAACATATGTGATGCGTTAATATATAATAACTCGGACAGTACAATTGTACACTGATCTAAATATGTTTATTACGCATTTAAACTTCGAAATGATATGCAAGCTTACATTTCTTCACGCCCTTTTAATTTGTTTTCCATTACAAAAAGCTATAACACGTCTTTGTAAACTTCAAAGATTTCAAAAATTCCGAAAATCCTATAATTTGTTATAAGTACAAAAAAACAATTAGAAATATGATTTTCAACTACAACAAAATAGTCTCTGACCTAGATATAGTAAATAGCACTCCAAATGAATGGCTTTCTATACTATTCCTAAGGAATGTGATTGCTTTTAATCAGATCACCCAATCCATTGAGGATTTTAGTACTAAATGGTGTCGTACAGAATATGCTGATACTAATTCCCTTTCTACTTGGAAACATATTATTTTTAACATCATAGATACCCGTATTAACTTCTATACTGCTAACCCCTCCCTACGTCCCACTAGACCTAGGTTTTCATTTCGTAATTTAAAATCGGGTATCCAGGAACTTCATAACAGAATTTGTTTTAGTTCCTGCTGATAAAGCAGCTAATAATATAATTATTGTTTGACGCCTCCATTACGTCAGTGTTTTATCCCGAGGAACTCGTGTGTACTAATTCGTATACTCCGGTGAAAACTACTGAAGATAATGTTGTTTCGACGCATATCACTCAGTGCAAGATTTTCTAGGCTGGATTAGATGAAAAGCAAAACAGACTTACGATGTACTGGATTCCCAAATTACAAAAACAACCATATAAAGCCCGTTTTATTTCCAATTCTAGTTATTGCACCACTATAAATATTTCCAAATATTTAACATCTTGTTTTACTGTCGTTAAAGATCACGTTAAAAACCGTGCTAAAGCTTATGAAAACTCTGGGATTAGTTTATTTTGGTCTATTAACAGTTCAGGCGACGTTCTTGATACAATTTGCAATAAACGTCAAGCTTCATCTATCAGTATTTATGATTTGTATACATTATATACAACTTTACCACACGACCGTATCAACGACAAGCTTATTGCTCTCATTCCAAAACCCTTTGCTATAGAAAACACTACTATTTGACCCGTAACAATATTATATTGCTTTGTACTAGCAGCAGTTTGGACAATTACACTATGTGTACTTGCCATGAAGTTTGTGAATTACTTATTGTTCTACTAGATAATATTTTCGTCAGGTATAGATTTACCGTTTATAGACAAATTGATGGTATCACTATGGGTACGACCTGTGCATCCCTGTTTTTGGGTTTACTGCCTTCTGTGAAAGCTGCGTTTCCTGTTCGTTTTGTATACCTATTTTTCAATGTAGATTTTGTAAATCATGTTTTTGTCGTCCTTATTTTCGCATATTGTGTAAGGTGTTCTCACTGTATTTTATATGTATCTTGTGTAGGCTATATACCACCGTAGGTAAAGTGCGAATCGAATTTGAGTTTGTAGATATCAACACGCTAGTTTGTAGACAGACACATGATGGTTTGTAGATTTGGAAACCCATAGTTGGCAAATGATCGTGATTTTACGATCTTATTCTCCATAGCATTGTACACTGCCTGTTTGTATTTTACATTATAATGCACGCGACTTTCAAATGACCAAATCGAGTTTACGGTGTTGAAAACTGAATTTGATGTTATCAGGTGGTTTATACGATAAGAACTTGAATACAAGAACTGTACTGCCTTACATTCTTCAAAATACATTTGTTGGATCAGTTAAATTGTATTTCAATATGTTTCGTTTAGATGCTGGGTCGGAAACTAAATTTGAAAGCCAAAATATATATTGTGTCTGATTGGGTTTGTAGATGTTTGTAAGCGAGTGTTTGTTGAAGTTAAGCGCTAGACGCGCTGTTTTGTTTATATTTATGGCGTTTTCTTATAGGGTAATATAAACATTTAGCTCACAAGTTCCTTATGTTCAAAGTCACAGTCCGTACAATAATATGTTTTATTCATTTTATAACATCTTTACGACAATTGTCAGGGTATATAATGTATCGTTTGACTGTTTGCCCATTCCTCCGTCCATGTTCTGTCTGGTGGTTAATTTATTTTGTTAAGTTCAACCATTTGCCCTACATACTTCATATTTCGTGAAAATATATATAAACTAAATCAATTAACGGTCGCCTCTATATTAATTGTTTGAAATAGTGTTTGTTAAAGTTCTTAGCTCATGGTTGTTCACGAACATATCAATGTTTGTTCACGAGACATATATAAATAAGAATACACACATATATTATATAATATGTAATATAATGATTGATTAAATGAAGTAAAAGTATATGTTATAGAACTTCAGCAATACTTAATCGATTATATATTTGATATAAAATTGCTTCATGAAATAAAATAAATGTTGCGTGCTTCATATGCAAGCTATAACTTCATTCATTATATAAACGTATATAAATAAATATACGGGAAAGGAAATAGTATACATCTTACAAGACCCTTTCTGGAGCCCTGGATCACGAGGATTCCGGGAAGATTGGTATTTAAAAAGATAAATGTTAGACAAATTATCAACCAAACAGTGCTTAAACAAAAACAAATATAGAGCGCCTTCTTCAGGATGAATACACAAAGTTACAAAAACAAACACATACATTTCAGAAAAGCAAAAACATAAACCAATTAATACTATAAGCGTGCGCGTTATGCGCCCATGTCAGCATTAGTATAACACAGTTGTGAGGTGATAACAGCGTATGTGTTAATACAGACGCTGCTATACGTTTAAATCGTATTCATATAAAACCTTCAATTCCAAAGACGTGTTTACACACTGGCGTGAAAAGATTTTTCTGGGTGTGTATTTGCCGCGCGGTCAAAGATTCAGACTGTTATTATAAGTGTTCGCAGAAATAAACGACTTCTGATTCAATGATTATGTAAAAGTACACTGTCATTTTGAAAGTTATAATATCTTGGAGAAACAGAATAATAGAAAAATAGAAATATCTTATAAAAAGAATAGTCCTTATGAACCTATATAGCATGTGTAATGGTGTTATTGTGTGTACAGTTTAATGCAAATGTTAAAATGAATATCTGGTCAAACTAAATACATGCATACACCACCAATAGCTATTGCTGCACATCTAACGATAAGTGTATAGTTTCGTATTCGACAGAAGTGTAAAGACCGACAGTTTGGTGTGATAACGTAAACATCTGATCTTCTGGGTAAAGTAGGTTGTATATATTATTTTTTAGATAAAAAATAGAAAGGAAAAATATCAGTTCTGCAGAGTTAATTGCTAGTATTCAATTACTGGTGTAATGAGACATAAGTTTAAAGTTTCGTATTTAACAGGGGTGTATAGTTTCGGAAAACAATATTTGTCACTATTCTTAGAGTTCGTAGAAATAAACTGCTTCTGATTCAATGATTATGTAAATGTAGACTGACATTTTAAAACTTATACTGTCTAAGAGAAACACAACATTAAACAGAGAAAAAAATAGTTTTAAAGAGAAATATGTTATAAAAATAATGGTTCTGATACACCTTTATTGTGTGCATAATGGTGTTATGGTGTATACAAGTTATAGCAAAGACTATCTGGTCAAACTACATGCATGCACACTCAGATAAATGTGTACATTCAACGATAAGTTTATAGTATCGTATTCCACAGGAGTGTATAGTCTCGTAACAAAAGACAGTTTGGGTAAACACGCAATAAGCAAATCTTCCTGGTAAAGTAAGTTGACTTTGGAGAAATAGAACAATGCTACGAAGTTAATAATTGGTATGCACTCAGTGAGAAAAAGAAGTATAAAGCTTCGTATTTAACAGAAGTGTATAGTTTCGGGAAACAAACTTGACGGTATATGTGTGTAGGCTTAAAGTTATTCTCCCTTTTTGATTCCAAATGGTTGAAGAGTGTTGAGTCGTCGGATTCAATAGGTTTCCCGAGTTTTCCTCTCAATGTCAAACAACTGGGTGTTGTGGTCAATTGGGTGTTGTTTTCAAAAGATAGACCTTCAGTGAAAATGTGTTCTGCCATTGGTCGCGTGTTTATATCTGGCCTATGGACATTCATGCGTCGGTTTAAAGGCATACCAGTTTCGCCGACATACTGCTTTTTGCATTTGCTGCATGTTAGAACGTATACAACATTCTTTGATTTGCAGTCGGTGTGGCATTTGATGGCGACCTTTGCTCCACTAGTAGACTGGTAGAAATATTCGGCCTGTGACATAAGCTTGCATGTCAGACATCTAGAGGTGCCACAGGGGCCTGATTGGCCAATCTCGTCATCCGCTGGGTCTGGTTGGAGTTTGGCCCGTACTAGAAGTCACGAAGGCTTTTACGTCTCCTGTACACATTGATCGGTTTTTGTGGGAAAACGTATTTAAGACGATCCGACGACTCAATCGTGTGCCAGTGTTTTGTTAAAATGTTGCTTATGTTGGGCAGACTTGGGTGATAGGTAACCTCAATTGGTGTGCTTGTGTCAGTCTGTAACTTGAGTTTATATTTTAAAAGTATCGTTCTGTTTTTTTCCGTGCTTTTTCGACTTCCGTCTGTACTGCATGTGTACAGTAGCTTCTATTTAGCAAATGTGTGGAAAGTTCCTTGACTCGCATTTCGAAAGTGCTGTCGTCTGAGCATATGCGTTTGACTCTCAGGGCTAAATTATCGGGGATATTTTTGCAAATATGTGGGGAGTGGCAGCTGTTGGGGAGGAGGTATTGGTGCATGTCAGTGGGCTTCGTATATAAATCTACTATGATGTTACCGTTCTCTAAGTGAGACGCTGTATCCAGGAACACATGTTTGTTGTTTGATATCTCGGCTGTGAATTTTATTGTAGGATGGAAGTTGTTGACTCTCTCTATAAAATCGGTAAGTGAATCATGATTCAACCTCCATCGCTCCGATTGTAAATTACGTAGGTTTGCTAGGTCGACAGCGACCGAACACTTTAGTACAGAAGGCCACACTTTCAACTTGCCTCTGACATACATTGAACACAATCCAAATTGGACCGACGCAGAACGTACATTGCGCGAAACGTACTGGATAACACGCTTAAAAACAAAATATTCAGTAGGAATCAACAAAGGGGAATAGATAAATCTTACAGAATATATATCAATGTATACACACATACTCTGGTTTTTATTACTTCCCTTGATCCAATTTTCCCCATTTATATAATATTTTAGCCTTATTCATAGTTTTAATTAGCTTTGGAGTTGTTTTTACAATTAGCTTCTGCAGTATCGATTCTATGTATTAGGTACATGTACTGATGTAGGGTTATTTACTCACACACTCTCTCTTCATAAATAATCATAAATGTCAGCGAACAATTTTACCTTCATCTTTCCAGCAGTGTTCTATTATTAGTACTTGTGTAACTTCCCTTGATCAAAATATCTCCATTTATTTAATTTAATTTGTTTAGCCTTATTCATTGTTTTTATTAGCTTTGGAGTTGCTTTATATTGTATCCTGCAGTATCGATTATAGGTTTCAGGTTTTGAGGTAGGGTTTGTGTTATCCTTTTCACATCTTTACTCTCTATTCATAACAAAATGTCAGCGTACTGTTTTACCCTCATCCAACCAGATATATTCTTTTATTAGTATCACATTTGGCTCCAGAGTGGCTATTCAAAGTAAGAAAGTAACCAGTCCCTGCAACACTGCCAAACGATAAGTTGTTTTTTAAAGTGTTTTATCTAAACTGCCGTGTATTTTTTAAATAACTATATCCCTCCACGAAAGTGTAACCACTTTTGTCCTATCATACTTCCGTACGTACCTTCATATTTTACATTCACGTTTTTGGTTAAGTCTATTTCACAGACACCATGAGAGCAACATGTTTATAACAAACGTAAGTCAATGTTAATGACCTTGTCCTGACTTATGCAACTTTTTAATTTACATTCGAGTTTTACTTTGAAGTCTGTGTTGAAGTCCTTTTGTTTCAGACACCAAACGTTGTATAGCTTCCACTGTTCATTTATGATTACATCAATGTAAATAACATTGACATACGTTACTACTTTGTTCGTTTAGTCGATTCTTCACACAATTACATCTTTATATGTTACAACACTTCACTAGAACACGCGTTGGTTTTACTTAGTGGAAACTAATTGTTTATTGAGTAATCAGCCGTAATAAAAGTAAAAACCGACGCGCTTATCAGCGGGAGACATTCATTTTCATTCTCTTTATTTCCTGTTTACAGATATTAATCGTGTGCATATGTGCAGTGCGTAATAACATGTAGTAAAATGCATTAATTACCCAATCCAATTATATCCAATTAGTAGTTTATTTGCGTCTCATTGTTTAAAATCAAATATACATACATATATGCATTATTTCATAACGAATTATAGGAGACGACGTTATTGCACATTAACATATAACATTCAATAATTCATATTAAAGCATACTTATCATTTTGGCCTTTACATGAGTTACTAATAACAAGTATGATGACTGGTATGGTTTTAGCTGTAAGCTATAGAGTAAGTTATGTTTATTTATTACATTTCTATGAATGAAAGACTAGGATTTCTCAGTGAAAGAATATCCGTAATACAGGCAGACTCTCTCTCTCTCTCTCTCTCTCTCTCTCTCTCCGTTAAATAGGATTTCTATTTGAAGACAATATTGAGAAGCCATTCAAAGTGACAACTCCATGTTGTGTTTTATCAGAATTAATTAATTCATAAGTGTTATTGAGTGTCGTTCTCTCTCTCTCTCTCTCTCTCTCTCTCTCTCTCTCTCTCTCTCTCTCTCTCTCTCTCTTGCTTGCCAGCTCCCTTTATGTTTACTTCTTTATTTCTTTATTTACCACATAGAGCGATGGTCGTCTGATTTAATGAATAAATCCGTTATTTCCTCCTTAACCTACCCACTAGCTGATTTTATTTTAGATCTCAAAAATACTGAAAAGTTATTGTTGTTGTTGTTGTTGTTGTTGTTGTTTTATTCAGACACATATGTGTACCGTCATTGTTAATCGAGACCGTTAAAGATTATGAAAGGCCATAACGATCAAACATCTAAAAGTGTAATAAAATGTTGTATTTAATCCACTGGTTCGTAATCGATAGTAGCAAAGGGGCATACATTCGAACAAATCTTAAAAAAACACATTTATTATCTCAAATCTTATTTGAAATAAACTGATTAACATCTGCTGTTCACTTTTCAAGATAAAATAAGGCTTATACACACACATAATATAATAATTATCACATTATTTACAATTTAAACAATACGGGTACCTACATAAAGTAGATGTTAGTCTATTTATACTGAAAATTTCCCCGTCTTTGCAAAATATTAAACAGGCTTTAATTTGGCAGTATCACGAATCAGTTTTCAAATGTTCAATGTCAGTTAATGTTCTTAAATGTGTGTCTATCACAGAAGATTTATCATATATTCTAGTACACCCGCACTATATAGCCCAGTTTAAAAGATCTCTTTATAGTCAACGATATATCACTGTAACGTTTGCAACGTTAGGAGAATAAGCAGGTCAATGCGAAAGATATCACTGTAATGTGTGCAACTTTAGGAGAGTTAGTAAAGCAATGCGAAATATTTCAGATGTGTGCGTTATTCTCACATTTTAGGGGTATTAGAATAGAAGCAAAACATCGTTTACGGTGAATTATCTTGTAATATATCACGGAGTTCAATTGTAAACAATAATTTCATGAGCCCGAATATCATCATACAAGGAACACTTAATTATCACATGCAATTCATTCTTAACCGAATTATTATAAAACGGACAGAACCTTTCAGCTTCTGGAATACGCTCGTATCTACTAGTTTCAATGCGAATAGGAGCCGTTCCACATCGGAATTTGGGGGGAAAAAAACGCTCTGTGATGCTTTTGGTAAACTAATATTACAATATCGCTCTGTTATAAATGTGTTTTTAAACGATATATAAGTTCTCAATTTGTTTTTTAGCTGTTGCACTAACTGCACTTTCAGAACTAATACAGTCCTTCCATTCATTAACATGTACATGTACGTACAACTGGCCGCATTCACTTTATCTAGCATATTCGTTTTATTAATATTTAAATTCAAGTATTTAGTTCTGAAATCCTAATTGATCATCAATTAGTTTCGCTCTATAACACCAATTTTACAGTTAGAGACACCTTTATCAAAACAAGAGATGAAAATATTACTGTCCCTTTAACATATTAAGCCTTAAGAAATGACCGGATGTACATTTGATTTGCCTACAAAACATTGGTTCCTATCCAAGATCTCAAGCAACTGCTGCCTTTGGACAGCAATCAGGGAAAAGGGAATTGTTATGTTAGTTAAATTATTAGCGTTAATCAGACACAAAACAACATCTTCATATTTTTTCTTGAAATTAATTGTTTTACAACGGTGTAATAAAACATGCTAAAGTAATGAAGTACGTCGGATCAATTAATTAAAATATAATTGAAGTTTGTCTGATCAATTCATTCAATATAAATTACATGCATTTGAAACATTGTCTAAGTGAGAAACAAATGGATGATTCAGAGTTTCCATTATCATTCATATTAAACATAATAACAATAATAATAATAATAATAATATTAATATTATTATTATTAATATTATTTTTATTATTTTTATTGTTTTTATTAATAATAATAAAAATAATGTTATTAATATTATTTTATTTTTATTATTATTTGTAGTAGTAGTATAACTAATAGTTGTAGTAGTAGATGTAGTAGTAGTAGCAGTAGCAGTAGCAGTAGCAGTAGCAGTAACAGTAACAGTAGCAGCAACAGCAGCAGATAAATAAAAACACGAACTCTCTAATGTATTAAGGGGGCTAGAGGGAAGAGTAACCGGTTCCAATATAAATAAAAGAGAACACATCATCAGGTGCTTTCAGTTTCATATGAAATGTGCACAAGAATTGAATAAAGCACATGATAGATTCGAGTGAATTATTATTTATGAAAATGGTTGGATTGATAAATCACGATACGATGTATTCGATGTATTCGTGTTATTAAATCATCAATATCAATCCATATATGGTTCGCAGTGCTAGCAATTGTAAATATGTTTGTAAAAGGAAACAGATCACACAACCATTTATTGTAGCCTTGACGCATCAAATAATTGATATGAATGATTGTATTCTTAAATTACGTCACCATTTTGCAAGCTCTCTCTCTCTCTCTCTCTCTCTCTCTCTCTCTCTCATGCTTGATTGCTTGCCAGCTCGCTGTATGTTAACTGCCTTATTTCTTTATTTATTACTTAGATCTACGATCGTCTGAATTAATAAATAAATCCGTTCTTTCCTCCTTAATCTACCCTTTAGCTGACTATGTTGGTTAGAGATTAGATCAAGGCGGTTATTTCTTTATTTACACTGTCCTGTTTTAATGGGATGACAGTAGGGTACGTGTGAGGTTTGGTGCACCCTAGAACCGGTTTAAACCCCCAGTGGCCTTTGTTGCCACTGACCGTTCCAAGGCGGTAGCCCTATTGTCAACCCTTTTGTGTTTGTTATGTCGTTTGCATTTGTTTATTACTTTTGCCTTCTCGTTTGTCTGTTTGCGTGTTTGTTTTTGTGTTTTGTGGTTGACTGTCATTCTTGAATGCCGCTTTCCCTGTCCGATATGTTTGTCTTTCTTTATTTATTATCATTAATATTATTAAATTCTATTGTGAAAATTTCACCACGAGTCCTGCGTGACTCCTCCGTTCTCATACATCATATATTTTGATCTGAGAAATAAAAGTTATTATTCCTGTTGTTGTTGTTGCTACAGATTACAGCAGATAACATTTTAGAATTCGTTACAATTACATATTTTTAGCCGAGACGTCGAGTTTGGCAGACGTAACTATTTCTTTAACACATTATTGACTCGATTATTTTATGTAGCCTAGTGTAGTGCATATGTAAATTGAATATGCAACTGAAACACATGATGCTCGTTTTACTCGTATTTTGATTGACACCCATTACTCTTTCAGATTGCATACAGTCCCTTTAAGCATGCTATGTATTCCCGTAACGGTAGATTACGTGATTAAAAATTATTACAACGCGCGTTGTTTGGTTTTATCATGATTGTTAATCAAATCTACACCACCTTAGTAAACTAGCGCTTTTTAATCACTTATGTAGTACATGGCTGGATACATTAATTTAGTAGATAGTAATAAAACAGTGAACGTAGGCTCTGGCAGTTTATATATAGAGTTAGTTCTAAATATTAATGCAAGGTTCTGATAATAACCTTCGTAAATCTGAATTTGAAATTAAACACGAATACTTCCACTAAAACCGATATTGAACATAATTGAAAATCAAATGAAAACTGAATATCCATACGATGTAAAAGGCCAATATTATATAAATTCACGTTTTTTGGTAATGCGGGTACGACAAAAGATAAGCGTATCGGTCTAGTGATAGATCAGTCGCTCAACGCTCATAAGACAAAGCGGTGATTTAATTACATAGGAATCCATGGCTGTTTGTAAGACTAAAGCGTATGGATACATGTAATCCATGCAAACCAACAACTATTCGTAAGACAGAACAATTGTGACAGAACATACGACAAAGAAGCCACTACTGTTCATATGACAGAACAGAGATCACAGTAAGTAGAACTATGGCCGTAAGAAACGACCGTTCTGACAAACTGAGTAAGTCATGATTGCAATGTTATGATTTTGTGGCGCAAATATAGCCCGTGGTATATAGCGGCCTAGCGGCCATCAACATGGAACGCACAACAATAGAAAAACACACATCTCGCTCCGAATATGCGCTGTTGAAAGTGGTGGGGCGGATGGAAGTAAGGAATCCGCTTTTAGACAACAATGGTGAACTAGGCGTTGTCTCGAGAAGAAGAAAATACTAGCTCGTTTCTGATTGGATAAAAGTGCAAGTTGTATACCGCATTATCAGAGGCCCGACATTGGGTCTTCAACACTACGGTTAACTATATTAACCTACACTTTACGATAAAAGAGCGAACGGTCGCAAAACGGGTTTGCAACGACCGTGTAACGTAAAAACTAGGTAATAAAACGCTGCCATCTCTTTACCATCGACATATTAGTGTATAACTTCAACAAAACAGCGCATATACAACTTATCTAGATTTCAGTGAAATGAGCATTTAAGACAAGTATAAATAACTATTTCGGTACATAGTGCTACAGTATATCGTTTAGTTAAACACGTATGAAAGAAACAGCATTTAGACAAAGATATTTAGAAGAAATGCAAAAATATTTAGATATCGAAACTTTTAAAAGTATTTCACGCATGACCAGTTAATTCAGATGAAAAGTACGTGTACAACCGAGATACTCATATAAAAGCAAATGCATCAGTACTCACGCACACACAATATCTAGAACCATAACGTTTTTATTGGGTTCAGTTTACCTATGAAAATGGAACTTAATCTTGAGACAATAGATACGAATGATTTTTCAGTGGAACTATTTTAGCATCCTACGACTCGGAGTTACTTACTGGCCGTTTAGATATATTGCATCGTTCAATATGTTTCTTGTTAATAGAGGCGCTTTACGGACAACAAACAAAACGCGTCTGAATCCACACGGTTGTAATGTTAATCGTATAAACGGAGTTATTAAACGCGCATCGTTGATTCTCGTTTGTGTGTTTGTGTGCGTGCGTGCGGCGTACCTGCGTGCGTGCGTGAGTGAGTGAGTGCGTATACGCGTGGGTGCGTGAGGTTTTACGTTGAATGATGACGATATATTTATGATGAACGACATGTTAGGGAGTGGAGAACAAAATTCAGCGCTTAAAATACATAAACAATACACGTATCTCGTGAGTGATCTTGTACGATCAAACTATAATTCATATAACACACTTGACATCCAGGACGTTGTGGAATACCTCTGTCCTTAGATAGCAAGCGTTATAACCTTATTGTCAGTACGCACAGTATTGGCACGTTTACATTGGTTAAACGCGCCTACTCCACGTGACATGCTATCACTGATAAACAGAACTAACCACAATTGATCTTTTAGTTGAACCTTTACTAAGTACCTTCATTTCGTTTGCATTTTAAACGGAAACGCGTTTAATTTTTTGCGGTGGTAACAAACACATGTCTTAATGACAGTTTTACTCTACTTTAAAACCACACAGATGTTGATGCATCATATGTGGATTCATTATCATGGCGTACCAGTACGTAATACCACTACACTGATTGGTAGTCGAGCAACATTTTACAGCAGCAACATTACACTTACCAATCGCTACAATATTCAATGTAGTACTTCTTTATACTAATAACATCAGTAATCCTTGTCTTATGAATATTGTATGCACAATGGTATAGCATTTCCTTTCATCTAGATAGTTAGTTAATTCACAAACCTATTAATGCTGCCTTGTTTGTTAGAGAATATATTCTGACGGGAATAACGTTCTTTAAATTGTCCCGTTGTATTGGGATGACACAGGATAAGAGTGAGGTTCGGTTAAACCTAGAACATGGTTTAAACCTCGCAGCAGCCTTTTTAAACACTGACTGTTCCAAAAAGGTAGACATATTATCAACCATTTGATGTTTGTTCTACTTTTAATGAGCATGTGTCGGCTGTGTATATTTGCCCCTGTGACGGATTTAGTGTGTTGTTAAAATGTTTTGAAGATGAACCATTGCTGATAAATTATTATCATTCTTATCCTTAATAATAGTTATCATTTCATCTATGCCAGTAGATCTTTAACTATAATTAAACTCGATACCAAACAAACTAACAGACAATGCTAACATTCCAACTATATTAGCATGTTATCTTTTAATTAACGTTATTTCCTTGAATATAACCCGTGACGTAGTATTCAAAATATTTAATCATATATGAACGTTTCTTTGAGTAACTGATTTTCTGAGGCGAGATTCTAAGTAGTATATTGTTTCAAATATGTTTCTCAGTCTTTTAAAAAGGTAATGATTAAACGGGAGGGAGTTTATGATGAAATTTAACAAGATAAAGTCCTTCTTTGTTTAATGTATTAGCCACTTGTGTACTGATTTTAGCAACGCATATAAACTTAGTCTACCTAATTAATGGTGTGTATGAAGTATGAAGTATGAAGTATACACATGCATAAACTTTTTTCAAAAGAGATGTATACATATGACACGCAATTGCTGTAATGTTTTCTGAGTATCGAATGAATAAAACCGATGTCAACGTACAATTCGGTAAAATTCATTTAAAAAGAACGTTAAAGCAATGGTTCGACAGATTTCGGTTGAGCGTAGGAATTTGTAACCTAACAATAAAAACATCTAGAACTAGACGGGATGTACTTAACAGAACAAAAAGCGATTCAAACTAGAGGTAAACAATACTTATAATTATATTGTATTACAGTTCCAAATACTAGTTGTTATGTACTTCAGCTTGGTACATGCTGCGGAAACGTGCAAAACACTGGCGAACTAATTATATAAAATAGTTCTTATCAATTAGGTCAAGAACAATGTACAGAATACATGCGTTTTACGGAAACACACACTGTGGATATTAAATGCTCTAGTCAAAGGTTTATTTGCAGGTACATATACAATTGAACATATACTAATAGTTGTAAAACATTTTTATGATTTACCGTGCTTTTCATTTTTTCGAACTCAAATAAAACAGGGATGACAAAAGGACCTTAACAGGTATTTTTCTTCTCGTATTTCATTTTATGTTGTTTTTGTCAGTCTCTACTACCAAGTCACATATTTGTTGTTTATGCTACAGTATTGTTTTAAAACTATAATAATAATATTATTATTATTTGCGATAATGTTTTTCATGATGTATTTAAACCACATAGGCATTACTATAATACCCTCAAACGTACTTTTGCCATCTTGTTTGTCTGTTTGCGTGTTTGTTTCTGTGTTTTTGTTGTTGACTGTCCTCATTGAATGCTACTTTCCTGTCCGATCTTTTTATATTTCTTTATTTAATAGTCCTTTAAAATTTTAACTCGATTTAGTTTGCTTTTACTTGCAGTGCTATTTAGCATTTTATATGAATCTAACTATACACAAATATTTAAGATTATTAAAAAAGAAATCACAAAATATACAGGTTAATGGAAACGAATACTTATTTCTTTTATTTCATTTAAGTATCCACAACATTGTTCAAACATGACGGTTGCTTTATATTTTAATTTGCAAAAGAAAGTATTGCAAAACTTGCATTATCATATTCCCATGTTGTAATATATAATTCAGTATGGCAACAATTTGCACATCAGCGTCCATTTAATAGAACAGATCTTATAGACTAAACCACTACGTAACTGTAACAAAAGGCACCGGTGTAATGGTATTTCATATCAAACGGCGCTTTCATTTCAATACCTGAATACATCATCCTTAGAAACACTTCACCATCCTAACATGTGTGTTGTGTAACAAAAGGACAAGTGAAAAGGGGGAAACACACTCAAATATATAATAAAAGTTCCAACATGCTCAGGTACTACAGGGAGCAATGTGTTGATCATTTATTGTAGACGTTATGCGATATGCACACATGAGTTATGTCAGCTTTTTTTAAAGTACAAACTTATGCACAAGAACAGCTGCGAAACAACTATATTTTATAATCTATAAAATCAGAGGACTAAAGTTCCTACTATAATATTTCCACGGCAAGTATTTTTTTAAGAATATGGATATAATACCAATAAAATATTTGTATCTGTTAATACTCAGTATGCGGATATAAAACTAACGTTTATGAAGCACAAAAAGGAGGGGAGAAATTCCCCACAGCAAAATGTATATTTGTGTATTACGTTAAGGAGAATCTCACTAAAACGACAACGACTCTCTCATATTAACCGGTTCTGGTTACAAATAACGCGCGCTGACAATAGAACATTATTAAACAAACTCACATTATGTTGATCGATGATATACATACAAACAAACACGATTGGGTATTACAAGTTAAAGTTTTGTTTTGAAACATAAGGGTTTTAACATTGTTTGGGCATTTTAAAGAGTCGGAAATGGTGACCTGCTTTTAAATATGTAAACATCAAGAGCTAGAGACCATTTTGTTCACAATTGGGACGAATAGTTAAAGTAGAGCAAATACTTACATTTTTTTCCCGCAAACGTCAGTTTTAAGAAATACTTAGACATAGGACTGATTCAAATATTTATAACTAAACTAAGATTATCTTCCTGTCAACCAGACATAACAAAAACTGGACGATGACATAAATATAGATATAAAAATCGAACAGGAAAAGCAGCATTCAAGGACGACCGTCAACCACAAACACACACAGAAACAAAGAACAAATTTAAAGATGAATAAAAGGACCAATTAGACAACACAAACACAGCAGGATTGACAATAGGGCTACCACCTTGGAACGGTCAGTGCACAAAATGCCTCTAGGGGTTAAAACCAGGTTCTAGGGTGCACCAAACCTCACACTTACCCTACTGTCAACCCAATAAAACAGGACAGTGTAAATAAATATATCCCCGCCATGAACTATTCTCTAACCAACAAGGCAGCGCGTTAATGGCAATATAAGTAAAACACAAAGATGCTCGTGTATATATAAATTCCAAAAAACAATAGTCTAGAAAGCCACAAAGAAGGTACTCAATGACTTGGCAGAAGCCAGAGCAACAAGAGCATAAACCATTGAGGGGCCCGACAAGACAAGACTGCAGACAAACATCAAACATCACCGTCCTTAAGTGACATGCCCAAGGATCCTACCGATTTTGTAAAACACGTCACCATAGAAGTAGCCACATAAAATAAATATAGAGAATAAAGAAGATGAATTCCATTCTGTATTGAAATGAACTTTATATTATTGAAATAAGATGTGATCTTATATATGTTTTATTTGAAACAAACAAATAATACTCAATCTATTGAGCTTCTCTCCTCAGAAAAATGACTAAAACAATAACAAAAATCTAGCTACACACATGTTTGAGAGCTTTAATAAATATATACCTAAAGATCACGTGATAATTCTGAGTTTTCGTATACACGTTCGAGTTTATTACCGGCGAGTTCTTGAATTCGCAAAAGAGTGGATTTTGCGTAAATTAGCGAAATCAATACTCGAATGATACATGCTCTGCAATATATACATCCATACAATTGAAGTATATGTGTTTATATCAACTAAATGTGTGTATAATTACATATTGTTAATTGCCGGAACTGTATATCGCATTCATGTAATTGTGTAGTTATTAATATTTGTAAATTCTTGTGAACAAAGCCTTTTGTTTGAAACTAAAATATATATACATTAAAGGAAAACATAAACTCTGGAATTTTCGCTATATGATTTATACGTATACTGCAAACAGAATTTTAGTAATATTCGTCTAGAAATCCGAAGATGAGATATAGGGTCATATGGAAACCACAGCGTGCAAAGGTAATGCCATCGTAGGTTCGCATTGTACTAAAAGCAAGGAGTAATATTTAATTAATTATACAATGAAAAAGACAAAATCAACAGAAAGGGTGGTGAAGACAGGGTTACCGACTTGGAACTGTCAGTAGGCAATAAGGCCTACAGGTTAGTTTGAAATTTATTTGTACACAATCCTCGCTATTATCCTGATTTCAGCGCCCTAATAGACAAGACAGTGTAACGAAAATAAGTATAAAAGTCCAACAGGAAATGCAGCTTTCACAGTAAACACAGGCACAAGGACAAACATGAATGGCAATGTTAATAACGAATTAAGGCATATGACGTCACAAACACAAAAAGGGTTTACAATAGGGATGCCGCTTTGGAACGGCAGTGACAAAAAAGGCCGGTGGGGGTTTAAACCAGGTTTTAGGATGCACAAATTCTCAAACTTACCCTACTGTCATCCCAATAAAACGGGACAATTCAAATAAAGAAATCAACAACAAGACAACATTAATAAGCAATATAAGTAAATCACAAAGATGCTAGTGTATATACATGTATATATACAAAAACAACAGCCTAGAAAGCCACGAAAAAGGTACTCAGTGACTTGGCAGAAGCCAGAGCAACAAGAGAATAAACCATTGGGAGCACGAAAAGACAAGATTGCAGACAAACATAAAACACCACCGTTCTTTTGGGCTTTAGGTAAACCTCATCATAGGATCCACAGTCTCTCCGGTCATCGCACCAATTAAAGAGGAAAGCATAGTGGCGAGCTGTAAATGGATCCACCACCAATCATGCAGTACGTTACTAAATGATAGGGTCATACCCTCTTTTGGTAAACCATTTAACAAGTTTAACAAAGATTGTATGAAAGTGATCCTGACCAAGGATCTTACGAAGTTTGTAAGTCATATCACCATAGAAGTCAGGTTGTAATAGTCCTTGTCGCAGAAGAGTTCTTAAATTACTTTTATATTTGGAAAGAAGAAAAGGTTACGATATTACAATTTTGAAAAGGTTTTACGAAGTTTTTTGTAACGGTAGCTCTGATGGAATAGCTTTTTAGTTATACAAAGATTACAAATATTACAGTCCTCTATTCGAGTACAATCTTTAGAAAAAACGAATACGTTGAGACACATAGACCCTATAAGAAGTTGCCCGTGGAACATCCCAATCTAAATGGGGATAATTAACAATATCAAAATTAAATGTATCTCTCTTGTAATAGCTTATGCTAATTATTTCACCATTTGCAATAGAAAGATGTAAAGTAAGAGAAAAGAAGCGTTATTATCAGCAATATTACTTTTGTTAAGTTCTTTAGGAAAAATATTATTAACCGTAGTAGAAAAGAAAGAGTTGTCAATGTTCAATATGTCATCCAGATACCGAAAGGTGTCAATAAAGGCTTCAATACTATGTCTTGGTTGATAAGGTTGTGTGGTAAATTTGTAAATAATGTAGAAAAATCATAGGTACTTATAGATGAATCTTGAAGTTTATTGCAAATGTTATCAAAAACGTCGCCTGAATGTTTAATAGACTAAAATAAATTAATCCCAGAGTTTTCATAAGCTTTTGCACAATATTGTTTAACGTGATCTTAAACGGCAGTAAAAGAAGATGTTAAAAGTTTGGAGTGGTGCAAGAACGAGATTTGGAATTAAAACGGGTTTTATATGGTTGTTTGTTTGTACATGCCATCAAAAGAAATTATCTAACAATAAATTCTACATACCAAGAAACTAACAAAAGAAACACTAAGAGAGCTGGGAGATATAAACCCCGTATAATGTAGCACAAGGTACATCCCCATCCAGGTGTGGATAGTTAACGATGTTAAAGTTGAAGTCATCTCTTTTATCATAGATTTTAATATGTATGAAATCATTAGAAATCGAGAGATGAAGATGTCTTGTAACAATGGGTTCCAACAACTAATCAGGGAAAGGACAGAACTGTGCTGTTGAAAATCGTTTAATCACAGTACACTTATACACAGTAAATTCATAAATGTTGAAGTTTCGTTTTGAACAGCAGCCATTTCAGCACTGCATTTAATATCAAGCAATTTTATATATTGTTTGTATGCTTACCTGCTTGATCCAAACGCGTATTCCATCAATAAACAAACCTTGAAGGAATAATATTTGGTTTGGTATGTGCTGTTTTTGTCTTTTTTCCCCAAAAGAAATTGTACATTTACAATTCGATTTGTAATATAGTCGTTATATTTTAAGTCGGTTAATATCTTGCACCCGTGATGGGCAGTACATGTACTGGGTTGAAAACGCGGTGACCAACATACGAATCAAGTACATGTGTGGAGCATGTATGATCATTCAAAATTACCAGGGCACAACAATTAATATAATTGTTGGTTACTGAAATGCACTTATGAAATAGTCGGACTCTGCACTCATACAAATAGGGGATAGGGTTACCTTGTTCTTTGAACAATGGGAAGGTTAAGTCAAGTTTTTAACCATACTGCACACCAAATAGCGGCTTTAAATGAACATATGAAAGTACACAATACGACCACGAGAGTCATTTTAAAGGCCCAGATGAATGCTCTTGACACACAAGGCGTTCATTATGTTATAAAGGTATTCGATGGTTTGGTGCCGAGCGAATATAAAGAGTGATTAAAAAGTATGGACAAGTACAGTTACCTGCGCAGATCAAATGATATGCAGAAACAGTTGTTCGCTTACCGGACAAGTAAAGGCCCATTAGGTGACATTATTAAACGATTTCTAGACAAACATGCTGGTACATAAGACGAGTTGAAAACTGAACTGTCAGCTCATTTCTCAGACATGACAGATACATCACATGCTTTTTCACTGCTGTTAATCAAGGTTAAACAAAATCCCCACGACAGTGTACAGTTATACTCCGAGAGACTATTAAGTCTGGCCGACGAAGCTAACAGTCATGACGAAGGCCGAGGTCACGACATAGTACAGACACAGCTAGTAGATCTTTTTAATTGACGGACTGGCCAACGACTCCATTAAATTTAGTGTTATGGGAGATAAACGTAGACGTTTTGAGCACGCAGTAAGAGTAGCAATTGAGGAACAAAACTTGAGGAAACGATTCGCACTAAAAACCATTGGCAGGCCCAAATTTACACGTAGACCCGACCGACGAGACGGTCCAAAACCCATGCAAGTTGAACATTTTAGGCCACGCCGCGCCTGTTTCAAGTGTGGCTCATAGAACTATCTCTCAAAATACTGCAATGCACCCGATCAAAATCGAGGCGATAATCACAAAAACTGGAAACATAGGACGGAAAACGAATACAATCGAGTCATAATCGTAGGTTAAATTACTTGAGTGAAAAGAAAAAAGACATACCTACATTTAGGACTTCGAAAGCTGGTAGTTCAAAGTCATGCATTATAAAAATAGGAAAAGATAAATTTAAAACTCTCACTGACACTGGCTAATTGCTCGCTCTTGAATGAAAAATATTTCAACCCTCGTAATTGCCCAATTAGAGAATGTTTGTCAAATAGATGTAGTAATCTGCCACAGGGGACAACAGGCAGTCAGCCATTATAAAAATAGTTCAGCTAGTAGACACAAGAGTTATGAGGAAGTAGTTAGTCAAATAAACGTACCTCCTGAATACAAACCAGAAGATAGTGGATCTGATTTATAGGAATTTAGATGCAGTAGCGTTATCAGAATTAAGAAGAAACCGATATTCTGCAAATGCGGATATACACTTGGGATAACCCTCTTGTTAGGCTGAGACCGTATAGGACACCATAGAAAGATATATTTATAGTTGAGGCGGCCGTAGATCTGTTGTTAAAAGCAGTAATAATCAGTAGGTCCATAAGGCCTTATTCTGCCCCTACCATCCTAGTACCCAAGGCAGATAATATTAAGAGGTTAATAGTCGATTTTAGACTCCTTAATAAGGTTACGAAACAATACAATTTCCCGATGCCGGCTTTTAGACGTAGTCGAGGGTTGATGGAATATAATCACATGTGTTCTGGCCTCAAGAACAGTCCTATTTATTTCTCAGAAACGATGACCATCGTACTACAGGGTTTCGAACATTTCGTACAGCCGTAACATATGATGTAATAGTATTTTCGAAGTCGGTAGAAGAACACTTAGTTCACTTACAGCTAGTCCTTGATAGAATGAGGAAACATAGACTGAAAATGAAGTTAAGTAAGTATCAATTCATGAAATCATAAACAAAACAATAGGTGTTCATTATAAGTAAAGAGGGCGTTAAGCCTGAAACGAAGAAGGTCGCTGCAATAATGGGGTTGGCCCCGCCAACCGATGTTAAAGGTGTATGACGTTTAGCTCTATGATAGGTATTATAGAAGATGTATTCCCAACTTCAGTCAGATAGCAGGTCCTCTATTCAAACTTACAAAGAAACATGCGCGATTTAAGTGGACACCTCTTGCCAGAAGGCTTTTGCTTATTTAAAGAAAAGCTTGACCGTAGTGCCATAACTGGCCTACCAAAATATGCAAAGGGAGTTTATCCTGTATACGGATGCATCCTATAAATGTATTGGTTCTGTGCTGTCTGATGAACGGGTATTAAAACCAAAGAATTTAGTAAAGGTACATGTTATTTGATGTTTCTAAACAGCAGTATATACCGACATACTGTATTCATATCTCGTAAATCGTGATATAGTATTAGGTATTTACACTTATTGCACAGCATACCGTAATATTCTGCAGTTAAGTATAATTCATACAACCATTTATTACGTTCCTGATTTTCAATCTTTTTTTTTATTATGAACATGTTTTTTATGGATGAAAGTACAGGCTTATTATTGTACAGAAATGAATATAATACTAATGCGTTTATGAGGTATAATGTTTTACGTTAACATGTAAATATTATATTGCAGAAGAACAGGGGAATTTCTTCTTATATTCGCATTTATTCTTAGGGGGGTATTCCATAGTTACATGATGCGTTGAGATGTGAGATTTGATTCATAATGGTGAATAGGGTTAACCATTCAGTTAGTATACTAATTACTATTATAAAGCCTTTACGAAAATACAATAATTATTATAATGAAATTGCAATTAAATAGAGAATATTATGTCAGTGCCTTTTACTATCAAGTTTAAAACGAAGAATGGGCCTCGCATTCTTCGTTTTCGTGCCGAGTCTAATAAACTTGATAGTAAAAGGCACTGACAAAATATTCTATTTATCATGTAGATTACCCACATTTTTTGGATGAATTACTATTATTACCTATTTCTCAGAATGTTACGCTTATCGAGGACGTCGCCATGTTGTTGTTTTTTGTTTGTTTTATGACGTCAGGCAAAGTTACGTGCACGACGTCAGTGAACGATACGTACAATAAACGCCGATGGATTCCGCATTGATTTGTTTTATTGGTCAGTGCCTAATTAAAGCAAAATGTAATAGGTCACCCCTTTATTTGGCAGAAAAGTGCATATCTGCATGATGAACAAGATTTATCAACCACGCGAATGATAGAAGGTACATATAAGTGAATACTGTTATTGAAATGAATAATTAAAAAAAAAAGTTGACAGTTAACCTTGTCAATAGCATTCAAACAACCTGACGCTATCGTTCAATGATAAATGTAGGAACATTGCACAATTAATTAGGTTAATCGTAACGATTACCAACACTTGAGATTATACATGCATTGCTACCCTTCCTTAGGGCATGCAGTTGTAAATAACACCCATTTCTTGTTTTAGGCTGAATGCAAGGCTCCTTGACTGAATGCTGCTTTTCCTGTTCGATTTGTATATCTATATTTACATGTAACCTCGGGCAGTTTAATCCTAGTATTGTGTCATTATGTAATATAAATTGTTAAACGATAGTGAATGTTAAGTGTGTTGAGTCTTGAATTACTACTCCACTTTAAATCAGTAGTGTTACCCAGACTACAAATCAGTAGTGTTATTATTTACTGGTCCTTTGGGATCATCAAGCCCATTCTGTGTTGCTTTAAAGTAGAATATCGCTTAAGCCGGTGCTAGGAGGCGTGAAAGGTGTTGCATCTTAAATTACCTCTCATGAACAGACTCAATAAAACCGAGTCTGCTACATTTCTCTCTTGCTTGTGTTGGATCACCTTTTTCAGTATTTATTTAATTATGCAGTATACGAGGGCTGTTCAAATAGTACGTGGATCGCACTCATTTATAGATGTAACCTTTAAGATTCATATGCTTTATGTTGTAATCCAACTCATAAGAAATCAAATGATTTAAACAAAAAATCGATACCATGTCTAATAACGTTGCAATGCATGATATATTAGGGCGAGACCATCTACGTCCTTGCTTTTTAGTTGAAAGTAACGACATCAGAAAAAAATCACGGAGCATTAAAATGTTAATAAATCATTAAAGAATAAGAACTTTTAATAAAACAAAACGTTTAATACAAAAATGAAATACAAAAATATACAATTTTAAAATCTTACATACATGTATTTGCTTCAAAATATATGTGTTAATAAATTAAGAATACCGATATATGTTCAATAAACATGTCCTTTGAAATGACTATGCAATTTGTTTTCTAAATATTTTGAATATTTATCCTAATTCCGATCGAATTCGTAATACTATGATCTCTTCCGAAGCTGTGATATACTTATAAAACATGATTATTCAACAATGCTATAATTTTTTTATTTAATGCAAACAATGAATAATACAATAATTTAATGAAATAGCAATTACATCTGCTATTTCTAGCCTTTTTCATCATTTATAACGTTTGGTTGTTTGTTATCACGGCGTCGTCTAAGCACACAAATCACTTGCTCCGTGGCGGCAACAGTGGGGTAGTAAAAACTCGTATTTATTGAAATCTGTTTCAAATAATTTTATAAGATTTACTGATATGAAAGTGAAAGTGTAAACCTTTATTGCTATATAATTTCATTTACTCGATTTATAAAAGTGCAATAACTATTAAACATGCCCACGTAATATTTTAACGGCTCTCATGTATTTAACATATAAACAAACGGTAATCAAACAGTGGGCAGCTGCCTCTGATACATCATCATTATTTGTAAATAATGTAACTCTTCCAGATTATTTTAACATTGAATTTCCATTAAGTCATTACAAGATGCCAACTGTAGACACTAATCTATCTTCAAGTTCCTCAAGCATAATAGAGGCTACAGGTGCATTTTAGTGTAGTATCTAAAGCGGTTCCAATGCCTGCCTGCCTGCCTGCATGCATGCCAGTCTGCCTGCCTGCCTCGCCTGCCTTGCCTGCCTGTCTGTCTGTCTGTTCGTTCCCGTATGCGCGTGGGTGCGTGTTGACGATATTGTTATGATGAACGATCATGCTGGAGAGAGGAGAACAAACATTAGCGAGGGTAATCCTTTACGATCGAAATACAAACCAGATAATACTTACAATTGATAGCCATGTCTTTGCGGAACGCAAATATACCAAGCACGCTTTACCAAGCCTGTCACGCAACATGTTTTACACACCACCGTATACTCCCACAACGCAAGCAATACCAGGAAAAATTGTACGTGATTGAAGCAATACGTCCACTTAATCAAATGAGAAAACTACAGAGAACTAATGTCACATGGCCAATAAACAATTATTCCAAGATAGAACGACTTTTCCGGGAAGATGTTTGGATTAAGCGCTTGATGGCTGTAATGTGAAGAATACAATTGCATCCGTACTCGACGTTTCGGCGCGTTAGCGTAGTTTGGCGGTCAACGTAACGTTACAATACGACGTCACGAACATTTAAAAGAAACATACTTTATGAATAATTATATGTTTTTTAACCTTGTTAAAATGTAAAAATGTAGTGTAAATCCTTCTTTGATAAAGATCTAAGGATTAAAATATTGGAAGACATAGAGTGATATTTTCTACATTGTGTTATCTACTTCCCTTAGGAGGACATTATATACTTGACTCATTAGGATAATATTTAATTAACGTTTAACTTAATTAACCTAACAGGTGACGCCGTTTTCAAAATGTTTACGCATGCATGAACATTTATTGGAGTAACTTCTTTTCATACACGTGATTCTGTATTGTCGTATTTTAAATAAGTTTCTCACTCTTTAAAAAAGGGTAAGAATTACAAATAGTGTGAGTTTATGATGATTGTGTAACCGTTAACGAATACCGGATAAATTAAAAAAGTTAAGACCTTCCTTCTTTTATTAACCCCTTGTGTACTGATTTTAGCAATCAATCTAAACTTAGTCTGCCTATTTATTTTGTGTGTGATTCGGCGAAGTTTACACACACATAATCTTAATAAAACATACAGGTAAACATATAATACTCAATTGTTGTCAGGTTTTTTGTTTTGGGTATCGAATGTTAACGAAACGATGTATACTATACATACTTCTAAGGAAAAACAACTTGTTATAAACAGTAAAAATAAGGTTAAAGCGGTTGTTTGACAGATTCTGGTTGAGAGTAGGAATTTGTATTCTACCAAAAGGTAAAACTTCTAGAAATAACCGGGATGTGTGTACTGCAACAAAACTAAATCTGTTTCAAAAAAGAGGTAAACAATAATCATAATTATATTTTATTACGGTTCCAAATATAAAAACATTAGAAGAAGAGCGCGAATTCATTTATAGATATCTTGAACTTGACCCAGATGAAATGTATATTGAGAAGGCGCATATAAATGGCAGGATACCCAGATATTACAATGATAAAATACAAGGTAGAGCTAAGCGACGGATTTTAGTGTCATTTACATATACATCGGAGGTCGACAATGTTATGCGGAATGCTAGAAAAAAAGAGTATGATAATGGACCTTTGGAAACGGACGAGCACGACACATACGCAATATTGCAGTCTCGGTTTGATTGAGACTGTTCATGAGCGGTAGTGACCGCTCATGCCCTCTAGCCCCGGGTTGAACTCAATATTCTTAAAAATCAATAGTACAGAATATTAACCATCCCGAAGATGGCAAGCATATGGCGGTGGATACAGCAATATGTGTATCTTTATTTCATCCCCTATATACAGCGGCGTATGGTCCCAGGATCTAAAAAAATTGTGCCCCGAAGAGCGAAATAAACAAAAAGGAATTTAGTTGGACAGCGGTTATGAAGCCTGCGTAACATACACGAGTAACAGCCAAAATACTAAATAAAAAAACAGACAACATAGAATGTTGAGAAATACCAGTTACTCTATACTATCCACCCGAGATCATGTCGGTCAGTAAAAAGCTTTGGCCTGAACTTAAGAAGTTTCGTAGTGTACCATACACAAATGCCAAATGATATACCCAGCCGCGATTGTCGTAAACGTGCATGTTAAACAGGATGCATTTCCAAGCTGGGTCTCACTAGTTAAATCAGGGTCAATTTGCACTTCTACTTACATCAGAGGGCCACCTATGTATTACGATAATGCAGAACAAAATACACGCCTACATGAAAACAGTCTGCAGCTGCAAAGAATACTGCAGCAACAACATATTCAAGTATAAAAAGTACACCTACTGTAAACAATAAAACTGAACAATATCAGGACAGCGATACTCATCCCAGGAATAGTGAAAATAACCCATGGAATATCCCCCACATGTACCAAGCAGTAATAGGGCAAGTGATAATTATGAAACCTCAAAATGTAAACTTCACTGAATCATCACAGTCAGTATCACAGCCAGTCAAACCCAGCACAAGTACATCTGTGCTGGATTCGCAAATGTCAACACAGCGACCAGTCGACGACGTATTTTCACGTGCACGATCAGTGTCAACAGAACGGAGCACTACTATCGGTATTATGTAAGGGGCAGACAAAAGGCGATACAAAACAGAATCGATAACGATCGACTAGCGTAAAACCGGTAAGGCGACAGCATAAGTCATTACCAAAGCAACCAATCAACAACGGCGACACCGACGCGTCATTAGACCATCCCGATGTAAATACACTCAAGTGATATGAAAACGCAACACGGGAATTTCCGCTATATATTGTATATACTGCACACTTAATTGCACATAATATTCCAAAGAAATCCCAAGATGTTTTTTAAAAAGAAAATTGCAGTTAACTAGAGAAAGGACACAACTGTGATGTTGTAGACGTTTTAATCACACTACACTTTGTAACAAGAACTTCATAAATGTTGAAGTAGCTCTTCGAAAAATTGAGCTAGTTCAGTACTGTATTTAACGTAAATAGTTTGCAAAATGTTGCATCCTAAGTTTGCTCACATGATTGAGCCAAACGCGTACTCTGTGAATAATGAAACATTGAAGGAATTCTATTTGCTGTATTATTTGTTGTTTTAGTATTTTTTTCCAAAAGGAAAGGTCTTACGTAGCCATGTACCATTCGATTAAAAGCAGCATATTGTACATACAATATATAGCGGAAATTCCCGTGTTGCGTTTTCATATCACTTGAGTGTAAATAGAACAATGTACAGGAGAGCTGGGTTTTTTTTTATAATGATTCGTATTTGTGGATTAAATTAGTTGGAAATATTGAATGTTGATTATGACTGATACTTGGGTTGTGTGTTTGCTATATTGTACCAGAAAGTTCAAGTAGAAATGTTTTTGTTGATTCAAACGTTTAAGACGTTATCCTGGAAATTATGATTTTATAATAAAAACTTAACACACGATGGTGATTTTAATGCAAGAATTGGAAATCATTGTGATTTTATTTCTGCTGAAAATGCTTCTCATATGAATAACACTCTTCCAGATTATTATTCCGTCATACAGAATTACCACGAAAATCTGTAGATCAAATAGTAAATTATAATGGACACTATTTGTTAGATTTCTTAAAACAATCTGGCTTAAGAATAGTCAGTGGAAGAGTGTGTAGCGACCTAGTTTCGTCTGCCTATATTGGAAGTACAGGCAGCAGTCTAGTTGATTATTGTATTGTAAACCCTGATATATTACACTATTTAACATCCTTTTATGTACATGAGCCAAACATTCTGTCGGATCACTGTCTTATCGAGTTTTCATTAAAATGCGATTATACATTTTTAACTACAAATATAGAAAACAGTAATGATATCATGGATATACCAGGCATTGATGAAACTGTCCAGGTTTCTATAAATGGAACAATGACAAAAAAGAACAATATAAATTTTAAGTAAATTGACATCACAAGATCGATATTGAACTTGACAAACGAGTTAAATAACGTTGGAATTAGCGTTTACATAACTCGAGCAGAGCAATATTTTAAACAGCTTTTTTCAGATTTTAAATTTCAACCTTATTTAAATATTATTAATGTCCGAACATTTAGAATAGCCTTAACAAAATTAAGAGTGTCATCATATCGTCTTGAAATCGAAGTAGGGCGCTGACTAAACTAACTAAAACTACAAGAGAGAATAGAAATTGTACCACATGCCATTTACTTGAAGATGAACTCCATTCTTATGTGAATGCAAATTATATTAAACATTAGAAACAGTTATTTTAAATTGTATTTTCTGAATCACAGTAATATGCATAAAACCACCGAGTTGTTTAAATCGGAAAACAATCGTGATGTAAAAATGTTAGCCATGTATGCTTACACAGCTTTTGAATTAAGAAGTAATTTTCTTCACCAAAATGTGTCGTAGTTTTTAAATGTATAAATGTATATGAACATATATTTAATAGTATACACATACACATATGCTTTCCTTACATATAATAGAATAAATTATTAGATAAAGAACACATCAATATGTGAGATATTCTAGACTGTTGTGTTAGAAAAAAAAAGTTAAATATAGTTACACTGATTTCCGCCATTGACTATTTTCCATATATGTTATTATACAACTTAATATTTAATAAAATTTCTGAAGAGTTATTATGACTTATTGTAAATTAATGAAATGATTGTAAGGTGTATGTGGGGATGGCCTACCCTACTAGAGGTATTACGAGCCGAATCCATTATGTTCTTCTTCTTCTTCGTGCGTGTTACTGTATTAGGGACACAGACATTGTGGGACACAGACATTGTGGATAATAACAGCTCTTGTCAAAGGTTTATTTGCAGGAACAAATTCAACATACACTAATATTTGTAAAAATAAGTATAAAAGTCGAACAGAAAATGCAGCTTTTACAGAACACAGTAAACCCAAAAACACGCAAAAAGACCAACATGAATGGCAAAAACATGTTTATGATCCAACCGTGCCTTCAATTTTTTTTAACATATTGGATAATATATATTCAAATAAAACAAGAATGATACAACGAACATTATCAGGTATGTTTCGTCTCGTATTTGATTGTATGTTGTTTTATCGGTCTCTACTGTCAATTCACAGATTTGTAGTTTATGCTACACTATTGTTTTAAAATAAATGTAAAACTAAATAATATTACTTCTATTTTTATTTGCGATAATGTTTTTCATAATGTATTTAAACGCCTTATGCATTTACTCTAACACAATACTCTCAAACATGTTTTATGTAATAGGCGTTTACAAAGTCAACTTGATTTAGTTTGCTTTTTTTTCATCAAGAGCAGTAATATATATTCAGCATTGTGAATTAATATAAGAATATTTAAGATAACTAAAAAACATGTTCAAAAAAAATATATGTTAATATAGTAAATGAATACTTACTTTTTATTTCATTTATAGTATCCAAAATATTGTCCAAACATGACGACTGCTTTATATTTTAGTTTTAAAAGAAAGTATTGCAAGATCTGCCTTATCACATTCCCAAGTTGTAATATCTAATTATGTAAGGCACCAGTGTAATGGTATTTGCGGGGCACTTTCACTCCAATACCTGGATACATCATCCTTAGAAATACTTCACTATCCTAACCTGTTTGTTGTGTAACAAAACGACAAGCGCAATGGAAAACACACACTAATATAAAATAGTTTCAACATGCTCAGGTACAACAGGGAGCAATGTGTTGATAATTTATTGTAGACGCTATGCGATATGCACACTCGGGTTATATCAGATTTTTTAACATGTGTTTCAAGTACGAACTTCTGCACAAGTACAGCTGCGAAATTATTACATTTTACCATTTATAAAATCAAAGGACTTTATATTTATATTAAAGTTCCTATTAATTCTATAGTATGTGCATGGCACGTATTTATTAAGAACATGGCCATATTACCAATAAAATGTTTGTATTTGCTGATAATCTATTTGCGGATATAACACAAACGTGTATGAAGCAAAACAAAAATACGCTGGAGATTCCTAACAACGAAATGTGTATTTGTCTGTTCCTTATGGAGAACTCGATAGCACCTCACTGATACTTCAACGATTATCTCATAGTATATTTTTTGGTTAAAAATAACTCGTGCTGACAATAGAGCTATATATTAAACAAATATATATTGCATGTATGTTGATCGACGATATAACTAAATAGCCAAACAAATGCTATTGGGTATTACAAATTGAAGATTTGTTAGAAAACATAATTTTAACGATGCGTGTCTAAGAGACAACAACGTGACCTGCTTTTAAATATATGCATACTAAATTAAAAGCTAGAGACCATTTTATTCAACATTGGGACTTAGTTCTACAATTCAAGTAGAGCAAATACTTGCATATTTTCTCAAATGTCAGTTTTAAAACATATTTAAATACAGGACTGATTCAAATGTTTAAATAAACTAAGAATGTCATTAGCTTCATAAAGTAGCAAAGATAGACGATGAATTCCATTTTGCATTGGAATGCCTTTTAAATTATGAATTTAGATGTGATCTTATTGATACATTTTATTGGAAACGAACAGATGCTCTTGCATGTATTGAGCTTTTCTCCTAAAGAACACGATTAAAACAGTTACAAAATATATCCACATCCATTTTTAACATATTTAAGAACCGTGATGTACATAATCAACTTTTCTGCACTTTGATCACTCTTAATACATGTGAACATTAGTGCCGGCAGAATCGGAATATTTATGTTTATGTTCTATTCTCATTCATCGCAGTGAATGTTTGTTCTCTCCACATTCTGTTCGTTATATATACATCCATAAACTGTAATTGTATGTGTTTATATCAACTAAATTAGTACATACTAATAAATTGTCAGTAGCCAGAACTGAATACATTCATTCAATATTGTATTTATAACAGTTGTGAATATAGATATAAAAAATTGAAATGCAGCGTTCAAGGTCGACAGTCAACCAGAAACACAAACAGAAACCAAAAACAAATTTAACGATGAATAAAACGCTAAATAAGACATCACAAACACAAAAGGGTTGACAACAGGGCTACCGCCTTGGAACGGTCAGTGGCCAAAATGGCCGCTGGAGGTTTAAATCAGGTTCTAACGCTACATATATGTTATAGTATTTGATAGGTATAGTTAGTGTGTATCTATCCAAGCCCGGAACGAATTCAAATCAGACAGATGTAACGAAACATTATACAGTAGTTCACACATGACCAGTTGTATGAGACGTACATGTACAACCGGTTAGTGATATAAAAACAAATGCACCAGTACTCACGCACCAACAATATCTGCGGGGTATGGAACCATACATCTTTTAGAAACACACAAAAAACAGAATAAGGTGCCAGACTGGTGAAATCCAGCCAATTGAATGTTATTAAGAATGATTATTTTTGTTTATACTTATTTTGATCAGTTACACGTTCCACATCATTTATACCTACCCTTTGTGCTCATACTCTCAAAAGACATAATCTTGGCAAACACAAGAACATACTTGATATGCATGACAACGAACATAACACTGTTCAATTTAACTATACTGAAAGGAAAAAGAAATGCGACACGGGAATTTCCGCTATATAATGTATGTACAATATGCTGCTTTAATCGAATGGTACATGGCTACGTAAGATCTTTCATTTCGGAAAAAACACGAAAACAACACGTAACACAGCAACTAGTACAGTGCTTTGGTGTGTATAGAATCATTGGTAGTAAAGAATCATTTCCTGTTGTTTAAATTCAGTTTTCTCAGCTCATATATTTTAGATTATTTTAAAAATGTCCAGGCTTGAAGATATATCATATAAGCATACATTTATTCTATGGTGAAATTATTTGGGACATTTTTTCCATGCAAAATATATTACTACGTGGAACACCTCTCAAAAAAAATGATTCTATACTACCTGAATGAAGTGTGTTTTTGAAACGAAAAATTCATACTGACACTATAAAATCAGAAATAAATATTTGCTGTTTTAACAAATGTTAGGGTCAAAAGTCAAAATGCAATAATCAATAAAGATAACTTGTTGAAGTTTGGCGCTTTTAAGGATTAAATGAAATTATGTAAATATTGGTGCAAAAACGCCTATTAAAAAATCACAGTTTCAGGACAATAACTTTAGAAATTTTGCTTTCATACAACTAAAAGTGTAAATCTAAATCAGAAATTAAATAAACATTTTCTTTTCATTTTAAAATTAGACGTTTAACCCAAGTGATTCTATACCCCCCAAAGCACTGTATTCCTGCAAAGTTTCATTATTAACAGAGTACGCGTTGGGCTCAAGCATGTGAGCAAATTTAGGATGCACAATTTTGCAAACTCTTTACGTTTAAATATAGTACAGAACTGACTCAATTTTTCAAAGAGGAACTTCAACATTTATGAAATTCTTGTTACAACGTGTACTGTGATTAAAACGTCTACGACATAACAGTTGTGCCCTTTCTATAACTAATTGCAACTTTTTTATTTACATAACATCATGGGATTTCCTTGGAATATACGGAAATCAACGCGCAGTATATCCAAGATATTGCGGGAATTCCCGTGTCGCGTTTCTTTTTTTCCTTTCCGTATATAAATGAATCAAAATTTCGAGAAAAACACAGGCAAAATAATATACTTTTCATGTTGCAATGAAATATGTTAGCATCCTAAGACTCGGATGTACTTACTGACCGATCTGTTATTTTACATCTGTCAGTTATTGCTATTGGTTTAATGGAAATGCGTTACGGACATCAAACAAAGTGCACCTTATTTGCCACGGTTGCTACTAAGAATCGAATGAACAGAGCAGTCCAAACGAGCATCGTTCATACAAATACGATTTTATTTTATTATCACAGACACTTGAGATTAACTAAATATTCTTATAGGGTTTAAAGCATTAACGATGTAATTAAGGTAAACAGGACATAACAAACTGAAACAGAGACAACATGATTTACTGACTGAAAATAACACAGTGGAAGTTGCAACTTATACATGTTATATGATAACCGTCTTTTTATACTGAACTGACACTTATGCATACATGAACAATAAAACCTAGTCAAAAGGTAATGGAATGTTCCATGCCAATTATTGTTATAATAATGGATAAACTAATGCAGCAACTGTTCGAAACACTGCTATAATTATTAAAACAAAAATATACGGGCACACTTGAAAACAAATCTCCATGAATCCATGACAAAAATTACAACTCTGATAATGTAAGATTAATATGTTCATACCGTAAACTACGTCGTATAAAAATCGTTTCAGCTTTTGGGAAAAGAAAGCGTAATTTGCTCCCCAGAAGTTGGAATTGACAACTCAGCATTATTTTACAGTAATACGAAAGCAAAGCATGTTATCGAACAACTGAGCTGCAATTATAATCAGTTATATACAGTTTGCTTAAAATGTAAGCATACACATAAATCCATTAGTTGATCCTTTTGTTGTCAGAAATGCGTTGTTCTTGTTTGCATTTAATTGGTTGACAATGTCTGTTTCTATGTACTTGATATATGTTTGAATATTTCTCGGAATACTAAACGCTTACGTAACATTTGCGAAATGATTTAATCTGAACAAATAATCATCTGTTTGTATGGAAAAAATAGTATTGCCGTTTGTTTACACATTCAAACTAATCACCTTGTCATAATGTTGGTTGTTGGTTATACTGTATGAGTTAAACTGTTCCATAACGTTGTGATGAAAGTAAGTAAGTAAGTAAGTAAGTACATAAATGAGTAAGTAAATAAGAAATAACGTAAGTAAGTAAGTAAGTAAGCAAGTAAGTAAGTAAGTAGGTACACAAGTAAGAAAGAAATATCATGTGTAAGTAAGTATGTAAGTAAATACGTAAGAAATGGAAGTAGGTAAGTAAGAAAGAAAATAAGTAATGACATAAGTAAGTTAGCAAGTAGTTATTAAGTAAGAAAGTAAGTAAGTAAGAAAATACATACGTAAATAAGTAAGTAAATAAGCAAATAAGTAGGTAAGCAAAACAAGCAAGCAAGTAACTAAGTGGGTGAGTAAATAAGTAAGTAAGGAAGTAAGGAAGTGAGGATATAAGTAAGACAATATATTATTAAGTGACCTTTTCCTATACAATTCAAAAAATAACATATGTGAAATGATATAAATAAAACACCCGGCCTTAACTTGTTTAAGACCAATTACATATCAGTAACACTAATGCATGCAATCAGTTAATGTATTTAGTACAATTCTTGGCCTATTAAATGGGAAATCAACTAATATGTAATGTAAGGTATATGCAGTTGTTAATTGTTGTAATATCGAAAGTATGATCACATTGTTCGGCTGAAATATTAGAACAACCGCAGACAGACAGTCACAGCGTCAAAACAAAGCAATACAATAATGCAATGAGAGCAATACTGAACAAAACACACTTGTTCTAAGTAAATGCCAAGTCATCAACATCCGAAAGATCATACATACACAGTAAAACTGTCTATACCATTCATCTTCAATTCCTTGGATATGCCAAGCATTTACCGAAACAGGTAGTTATGACTGTTTTGTTACGACCTCCGGTATATGAACATGTCAACTAAATCAGTTTATCCCCTTATTTTATTTTCCAAAATTAAACTGTATAATAGTGCTTCGCGTAACATATATTTTGCACTTTTTCAATATTGCAATTGTTTAATATATATGAATGAGTCAAATACTTAGCATACACATTTCAAATGTTTTCATTAACTGTAGAGAATGTTAAAAGGGCACACTGCAATCTTGAGTTTTATCTCAAGCATTAAAGTTAGTTAATCCTGTACAAGTTTGACCTAAAATCTGCTTGAATTTAATTTTAATTAAAAGGCGATTTTAGTTGTCTTAGTTATTCTACCAAATTGTTCAATATAATGGGTAGTTAGTAATATGTTAACAACAATATTGTAATAATTTACATTAATGATTGAACAAGAACAGGACATGTAGGAAAACTAACGAGACGACGTGAGTTTTTAAAAAATCAAGATTGCCATGTGTTTCTTTAAGCAATGCCATATATTTTTTAAAATCCGATCCTTTCCCCTTGTTGATGAGATTAACTAAGCAATTAAATGCCGTCTAGCTATTAAATGTTATTAACATTTTCGATACATTAAAGTAACTTTCCCGCCAAAACCAGACAAACCCGCCAGACACATATTACAAAATATTTACACCGTTTTTAAACCTACGGATGTCGGGAGGTGTACAGTACTGGTTCTACCCAGGAAAAGTGGATGTACAATACTGGTTCTACCCAGGAAATGTGGGTGGTCTGCCTCCACCACTCCACCAAAATAAATCGACCGTCATATATAACCTTACATTTGTTGAAAATGACGTAAAACACCATTCAAACAAACAAACAAACAAACAAACCTACTGACAACGAGGTATATATATAACGTACTTATTTGTAGAATCAAGTCTCTATATACACAATATCGAGCGTCAAATTAAGAGTTATCATCCTATAATTGATGTTACGCATATTCAATCAAGGGCATCTTAATAACTTCTCAGCATTAAAACGTATACTTTTAATAGGCACATAAACATTATTATATGACATGAACAAACGGATATAGTTTTGATTAACGGGTTTTTAGTGAATTTTGGCCATTATTTGGGCGGTTAATTTCTTCTTTAAGTGTCGTTAAAGCAAACACGTCAGAAATATGCTGACAGCAAGATCGACAATGACTTAGATTTAGATTTAGAAACTGACTTAGTTTATCTTGTAGAATGTCAATCCTGATGGTTGTTGACTTCGGTATTAATGATCATGGCAATAATATGGACAATATATTTAGCAGCCTTTGGTAACTGAATCTAAAAAATAATAACGGATAGCGATTAATTATTAACCAAGATACTCCGACAACAACATTAATTATTAACCCAGATACTCCGACAATAACATTAATTATTATCCCAGATACTCCGACAATAACATTAATTATGAACCCAGATACTCCGACAATAACATTAATTATTAACCCAGATACTCCGACAATAACATTAATTATTAACCCATATACACCGACAATAACATTTGAACTCATCAAGGTTCCATTTCTTTCCCAGAAAACTGTTGCGGTAACATGGGTTTATGTTATGTTTTACAGATGAAAACTATTAGTTGCGTTTAAGCTAATTGTTCCAAAAGCTTTACAAGTTGACCTCTGTACGAAATATACAATGTAACAGGACTATAATTAATAGAATCACAAACGATATATGTTTTATAACCTGAAGTTGTAGTTTTAACAAAAATATAAGCGTCACCATAACAATGTGTTCTTAGCATGGTCTTATCCGTGTCTTATTCATGCTTAAAATGTGTACCAACACATATATTGAACGAATTCGAAATTGGTCCCAGAATATTTTCAGTCTACTTGATCATGGTGCCTAATAAAGGATAACATCTATTAATGTACATGTTCAGAAATAATTTCATTAAAAGCGAAGTGTCATTTGTTCGGCTCATTCGTTATGTTTTGGCCTGTTAGAATAGAAAATATCATGATTTGTCAAGTTTAAGTCAAAACTCTCAGAACTCCAAGAAAACGTAAATGTGCCCCGTTTAAGCAAAATAAAGCAATATTATATATGGACGTAGTATTGTTTTCCTAATTATATAATAATATATTAAACTGGAGAAATAAACATATAGAGATTATTTAACTGCTGCGTTCGATTATGATTAAATCCTTCACGAGATGTATGTTTTTTTTCACGAGTAAGTGAAAAAAAACAATACGCCTGACATCGAGTGAAGGATTTAATCATAATCGAACGCAGCAGTTGAATAATGTGTTTATTACATTTCATAACATATAATTATTTCAATTTAAAATGTATTTTGTGTAAGTTTTAGTTACGATTGTGCTTGTAGTTCAATCCAAATAACGGTCAATGTAATTCGAGTATGAATACAGAGGCGTGGCTTATTTACTATGGTTTCCTTTTAAGGCAATCGTTGTACTACGATTTCCTGTTAAGGCATATCGTAAAATTTTCCATACGCGAAGGTAGTAAATCGCCTGGCATTAGACATTATTAACTTCAAACCTCTTGCTTCAAATACAACAACAAATATATGTAACATATACATTTGTGTACAGTTTTTTTTCCTATCGCTCACTTAAAAAAACTGCCTTTATTTGATAAATGCCCAAAGTGTTTATTGTGTACGTAGGATAGTGGCCCATTAACGGCATGGCGTCCATCGCTTCAAATTCAGTCAGAAAATCAAGTGAAAATTCCTTCATCGTGTTTTCAGACATGAAAAACGAATTTAAGACGCGAATAGTGTATTGGTTTAGCTCAAGATTACCCAAGGATTGAATTAAAATATATGGAACTAAATAAATTATTGGATCCGTCGACAATTTGCTAATTTACCGTCACCAAATGGCAAGTAAAAGTGGCGACATAACTGCATGGTTTCGTTCAGTTGTGACTTGTGTAGATTCGGATATCTGTGGATCATAATTAATTATAGGTTTCAGCGTTTTAGCGTAGCAGTAAACGAGATATTATTCCAAGGAAATGAGGATTTATTAGCAGCCATTTCGATGCTGCCAAAGGCAGTGAAAGAAGAAATTGAGTTGGTGGAGAAGATGATTTGGACTTAGAGAAATTATGTAAAACAAACACAAGCAAGAATGCTGTAAGAGAAGAACTACGGTTGAACCATTGTAAATTGATTTAATAACCGTTTCAATGTCAATTAAAAATGACAATTTTTTTTTGTATAATATGAATGTTTAAAAAAAACAGTAACAAGTGTTAATGAATAGGCCTTGTAAGGCAGAACTAGTCCTGAACACACGAAGTTGAACAGCTTACATGTCAACAGTTTTGACATTTGACCAGAGTACAATGGTAATTATGTGCAAGGTAGGCGCTTTGCAGCAAAGATTAATCACTGTCACTATCTGAACTCAAACAGCGCATACGCTTAAAACGCTTCTTGGGGGGTTCATTTCACCGGCGCAGTTATCTACCCTTGGAACAGCTTGGAAGATGAAAGTTCCTCCATTTATGGTGGTGCTGCCAAAATATGACGACATTGCCTGCTGGCTGTAAGTATACGAAGCCGACACTTGACCAATTCCTGCATTCATGAACGAGTTCATGGATATGGGTCTCGTTTGCTGTCCAAGGGATGTACTGCCACTAGCTTCCATCGGCATCACTGCATCACTCAGAGAACATATATTACTTCCTAAGGCCTTCGCAACTTTCTTTTTGTTTCTGGTCGTTCATTTTACTATAGTTGTTGACACTCCGAATGCTTTTATTACCGCTTATTTGTACTGTTTCCGTTGGTACCAAATTCAGATCGCAGCATTGCTTCACTAGGTGTTTTATTACACTATGGTTTGTAAGATATCTCCCATCATAAATGCCTTTACATTGCGTGATCATGGTTTTTGTTAATCCGTAAATGGTGTCAATGCCCATTGCACTGGCTTTATATCAGGACTGTCCTTGCGTTGGGTTCTTTACATTAATGGCCAGAAAAAAATCGGAATCTGGGTTGCAAACTGGCTCTGGCCTTTTTGTTGCGTAGAGGCGGTAGGCTCGCAAAGGACATCTCTCGGGAATTTCACAGTTCCAAGCCTTGGGTTTAAATTTCCGTACGTCTTTGTGTCCATACCAGTTCCCGTTTTTGTTGTTCTTTCCTTTGCATGCACCAACTTCGATCGATGTCCCCCCACTTCAACTGCTTCTGCTCCTTTCCTCCACGCATACCAAGAACTAATGAAAAGTTCAGATGAAGCATGTTTATGACTGACGTTGGTGAGTCTAAGCCTAGAATGCCTTCTTTAAATAAAATGTATATGTCCTCATATGTAAGTTTATGCGATTCATTAGGCTTATTGACAAATCCTTTTGCTTTCAGATCTTTCAGTTTGGCAAGCAATTGCTGTGAGGAAACTGTGGGTTATTCAAAACCCGGTATATAGCCCATGTTTCGTTAGATGTCTGTCTAAACTTGACATGAATCCTCGTAAACTTGACGGCTCATATTCACTATGGACCCTTGCTTTCCTGGCTCCCAGTAGAAAGTTTCAAATAACCTGTCTAGTTCTCTTGCTGGCAAAGTCTCAATTGGCCTTTCTTCTTTTTGGCATTTTAGAAACTCCCTAAACTGGTTCATGTCACTATGAATATTTTTCTTTGTGGCTTCATTATCTTGTTCATTTATGAATTGTTGCGTTTGTTTAGGCTCGTACATTACGAATCTAGAGGTAGGACCTGCGCCATCACCTGAAATGATGAAAATAATTTTGTTGCATTTGTATTGGTAAATTTAGATTTTAAAGATAAATGTCTCGGAGAAAGAATATTTAGTAATCGCTTAAATTATTATACGCTGATTTCAAATGTATTAAATAGATTATTTAACTGCTGTGATAAATTATTGGGTAATCCTTCACTGGATGGTAGACGTGTTTTGTTTTTCACTCGCTCGCATGCTCTCGTTCGTGAAAAGAACAACTCTACCATCTCGTGAAGGATTTCCCTATAATCCATCCCGTTAGTCAAACTTTTACAGTTTTTATTTCATTTTTATCGGTGAAAGATTGGGATTTCTCAGTGAAAGAATATTCATAATCGCTAAATATTAATAACTAACTCCGAACACAAAAATAACTAAATAACTGTGATGTTGAGTTCTGGCGTTAAACAATTGTTGCTGACGTCGACGGCATCCATCGAAAACATTCGAGCCGGTTAATACCATGCATAAACTGATTTAAAATGTAATATTACTAATAGATAGATTATTTAACTGCTGTGTTCGATTACAGGAAAATCCTTTATTCGATGGTAGACGTGTTTTTTTTTTCACTCACTCGCATACGCTCATTCGTGAAAAGAACAACACGTCTACCATCTCATAAATGATTTCCCTATAATCGATCCCAGCAGTTAAATAATCTCTATTTATCAAACCTTCGGCTTGGTGTCATTTTTAAAGAAATTTGAGGGCAAAGAACTGTAACGTTTTTTGGGAAGATTTCCTACTTGAACTATTTTACAACGCCATTGATTATTTAACTGCTGGGATCGATTATAGGGAAATCCTTCAGGAGATGATAGGGTGTGGTTCTTTTTACGAACGAGCTTATGAGAGTGAGTGAAAAAAGAAAACAAGCCTACCATCCAGTGAAGGATTTCCCAATAATCGATCCCAACAGTTAAATAATCTATTTATTACATTTGAAATCAGTTTATGTATGATTTAAACGGAATTCGAATTATTGAACGTTATCGGCGGATGACGTCGACGTCACCAACACTTTATTTTTACTCTTGATAGACCCGTTGTCGAGTATATTTAAAATAGATCCAATAAATGCGTCGACAAGTTGACAATTATTTAGGTTACTTTTTACAATGAAATAATTTTATAATAATATCCTTAGGATAAGATTAACATTACCTCTATATCTTAAATATTTCATAGATAAATCAAACCATCTACTACGTCTGTTTAATCTCTAATTATATTTCTATTTTTATCTTGTCGTAATCTACCCATTTCTTTCTAAAGAATTATAGTATTATTGTTTTATTGTGTTACTTTCTTTGATAAAACTCATACAATTTAAATTAACCTGTTGTTTTTTCCGGTGTCTAACCGAAAATGACCATGTCATCGGCAAAGAAAAGCACACAGTAGTACAACATCATCAATGTTTAAACCAATTTGGCAACTTCCTGTACATATAAGTCTACGTTCTAAACAATAAGTGAAAATAAAAATCGGTGAGTTTATTCCCCTAGTCTTAATCAAACCGCATATTCGAAATAATCTGAATAATAACACAATTTTTTCGGTACATATCTTTTAACCTGCTTAACACGTTTCCCTATAGTCCGATTTTATACAGATTTAGCCATATTTGTTTTCTATATAGTATATCAAAACATGGGTTTGAGATCAAAAAACACACAATGCAAGCTTTTACTATCGTTCAAATACGTTTGAAATAAATTTAACGATACAAATAACGCATCATTGTAGCATGATCGGTGACATTTCCTTTGATGAATGCAGAGCATTTAATCGTTTAATTTAGGGTAACTAAAGGGGCGTGGCTATACCGTACTACAACTACCGGATACTGGAATTTAGAGTACGTCATTATGACGTCACAGTGTTACTAAATACGCCATGCTACAAACAAGATAGAGTATGTCTCAGCTCGTTGGTTATTTAAACACCTGGATGGGCTACGCCCATCTCGGTGTTTAAATAAGCCAACTCGCTGAGACCAGACTCTATCTATTACAGATTGGACCGTTAATTTCTAAACCTGAACTGGGCCTCTGTTATTACATGATATGTATCACAGAATGAAACCATCGTTTCATACAATATAGTTGTGAACAGTTTTGAAGAAAAATTAAACTGACTAATCCCTCTTAAGTATGTACAGTTTACAAGTCACTTGTTTATATACGTGGACATTAATTTCTTCTGTCCATGTCGGGAGAGTACCCATAATCAATTATAACATAAAGATTATGTCTCAATAATGTGCATATAACATATCGATACTTTCAATTAAATATTCAATCATTACCAAATCCTTTCCAGTTGATTTTTCTGTTTAAGACAAATTACCCCTTCTTAAAGTGCAACCCTTCTGAAATGTTCCGTTCCGTAATTCGTCTATCAAGTTCGTCATAGGAACAATTACTGAAACCGTTATTTTCACTGAAATTTTCTGATTCATCCTCTATTTCTTGAAAAATATTGTTTCAGTATTAAAAGCAATTATCTTTTGAAATTGGCTGATCTTAGGGATTTCAATATGATTTATCTGTTTTGCCTAAGACACATTTATGTTTTACAGCACATTTTTGAGATAACACAATTGCATTCTACATTATTTAGTGTTTAATCTACGGAAAGAGCACATACAGACTATAATTATCGCATAGTGAAATATTCACGAATGTATAGCAGCCAACACTGAACTACCTATATCATAAAAAACACAAGTTTTGGCAGTCAATTTTGATTTCACCTTTGATATCCTGATACCAGATTGCGAATAAATGTGTGTTGTTTTAACGTACAGGCAATGCAAAAATAGTGTTGATTATTGCGAAAACGCGTGTGTGCTACCACATAGACTACTTTTCTATCAGATAGTTAAAACATGCAAGAAGCACATATATACTCAGTACATTTAGAAGAAAACATTTTTGATTTTCGATTACTTTAAGTTCACTGCCTTTTTGTTCAAATCAAGATTACATTTTATGTTAGTACACAGAACAAAAAATTTAAAAATCGAACAGGAAAAGAAGCCTTCAAGGACGACAGTCAACCACAAACACAAACAAAGAACAGCTTTAAAGATGAATAAAATGCAAAATAAGACATCACAAACACAAAAGGTTTGACAATAGGGCTACCGCTTTGGAACGGTCAGCGACCAACAATCCCGATGGTGTTTAAATCAGATTCTAGGGTCATTCTTACTATATTGTCATCACAATAAATGGGTCAGTGTTAATAAATATATCCCCGCCAGGTTATAATCTCTAACAAACAATGCAGATTAATATTATATTTGTCCCAACGGTTAACACACGGCAATACACTGTTGCATAAGATTTGCTCTATTTCAGTTAAACACATTCTGTACGAGGACTTCAGTTCTTCTCTAGAATTTCAAAGAACTACTAAGTGTTGCATTTTCATTTAGTGTATAAGCCTCAGATCATGCATTATCAGGTCTAGGTATACGCAGCAATTCAATTTCTCAACGCAATAATAAAATTCTCGACGGACAACCGTCGGACTTATTTAGTATGATCAATATGATACACCCTTTAACATTAAAGACACTTTGAATATATATAATTCAAAACACATTCAATGACAACCAACTATAAAAGCCTACACCTTATAAATGTGTAATGATTGTAAAATCTAACTACATTGTTTACATTAATGACTCATATCAGTACATTTCTAGAGTTCAAGAATTCCGGATTCTTTTGACATCCATACTTATAATTGCTGAGAGTTGGAAACTAAGTGTGACCCGTTATCTTACCTTTGATGCTTTGAGATGTATTCAAGTCCGCTTCATTTATTTGTTTTGGGTTGAGAATAATTACATCAAAAGTATTATTTAGTAGCCCAATCATCCATTGGCTTAGTTTAAACTTATTTATTTTACATCGATTGTAACGAAAGCTCTATGAACTTATTTGATTCACTCTCGATGTCTTCCTGGGTAGAACCAGTACTAAGCAATGCAGATAAAGTGTCTTGCTCAGGGACACAACGCATATGGCAATGACGGGAATCGAACCCACGACTTTTGGATCATGGGTCCAACGCTCTACCACTAGACCACAGCTTGGTTGGTATTTCCTCTGAGCAATGACTATGCAATGTCGAAAATGCCAAAGTAAATAATTATGTTCTTCTTAATTAAATGTAGAAACATATGGGGAATATCACATAGCTTGCACGATTCTTAACTATATCCAGAAAAGTAAATTATTCAGAGAGGTGCATATAATCTATTTTTATACTTTGCTTGATACTATACACCGATTTATAACTGAAGGTGTTAGCCGTGAATCGTATGACCTCATATACTCGTAAATGCACGTGACCCGCTTTATTGAATGTGTGACAAAAAGACGAGTTTTACATTATAACAATAGCTAGTGTTTATCCTAATTTTTAAACCAATCAGATGGCTCAGAATTTAAAATACTGGTTACATTTATTCATGAAGAATTTACTATCAGCGCTCACAGGTTAGAAAATAACATATATAGAGAATATCGATACACCTATGGTAAACACTAAGCCGGATAGATTCATTGAAAATAACTCTTCATCAAAAAGATAACTCTTCACCAAGAAGTAACCGTGGTCGGTCGATACGCACCGCCCCCTCCGCCACCCCCCTCCCCCCACACCCCACTTTCTGTTTCTTAATGGTGAAGATTTCTCATATTATGCCTCTATCCTATACTTACAGTTATTGTTTTGTTTTCTATCTCGATCATCTAGAATTAAAGAGGCTCTACATGTATATATTTCTACATGATTTAATAGAATGTATTAAATGCTCTGATTCAATATTGCTGCAAGCTTTGTGAACTTTACTATGCATTGGGTATTTTGTGAAGTACCCTTATTGTGTTATCCCCTTTTTTAGTATGTAGGATCAACATAAAGCCTTACGATAAAGAACACTGTTCCTTTTATACCACTCAAATTTCCGGCGATTTACGCATTTTCTAAGATTGAGTTAGGAATGCGCAATCCGCTTCAAAACAGCACAAACATTCGAAATAATTCCAATAGTGAACGAATACCATCATAATATGTCTGTAATGGGCTTCACTAAAATATTTATGAATGAAATTGAAACCAATTCGACATATTCAGTCTATTGTTGTTGTTATTGTTGTTGTTTGTATAAGGCAATTGAATTAGAGAAAACACGCGCCATTTAACGTGTAAAAAAATAGAGCTTCCTTAAGGACAATCTTCACCAGTTTATTAATACTTTAATAGTACAATTACAATTGCATATACAGTTATGCTATAATTTGTCTTTTTTATTATACATGTACCTCGCACAAAAACACTAAATCCTCATAGACAAGTATGTGTAATTTCTTACTATCTGACTCTAGGGTAATATTTCAGGGTGATAGTAGAACAAATATCGCATTCGCAGAGTTCATGCGCGATGTTTTGGTGATGTCATCTGCACAGTACATGGTGAAATGTGTATACTTTAATCACCATAACTTCAAAAGTTCTTTACCGATTTCCATAAACTAACATTCATTCTCTTAATCATTTCCAATCCATTTATAACCGTTGAAAACAGTTGATTTTGGAAAAAAACATGAAAACAATCCGAGGGGATTTCGATATAATTAAATAAATATCACATTCATGAGAGGGTGATGATAAGAATGTTTACCCGAAGGATATGAATATTGTCCGATACCTGTTCGTTTATGTAAGTAATCGTGTAATTAAATACTAAAAACGGGATTAGTAGAACTTGTTTCAATTGAGTCTGTTCATGAGAGATAATATAGGATGCAACACCTTTCACGCCCCTAGCACCGGGTTAAGCAGTATTATATTTAAAAGCAACTCGGATTTGGCCTGCTTATCACCAAGTACCAGTAAGTAATAACACTTCTAATTAATAGCCGGGGCGACATTTTACAACCAGCAGCACTAAAGACTTGTGTGAATGTTAATAAGTACTAAACATGAGATCTCTTGGAAGAGGCAATCACAAAGAGGAGAGAAACGTAGCCGATTCGATTTTCTTGAGTCGTTTCATTAGATACAATATAAGTTGAAACCCCTGTACGTGCGTTTCTTTAAACACATTTGTGTCATCTGATGTTATGTTGGTTATTAATATTCCTCACTGCATGAATAGTTTGAATATCCGGATTCTTTGAAGTGAACAATATGTATTCGTTTCCAGCACTTGCCAATGATGTTCGGCGTTTTGGCTTATACAATAAATATCCAAATACTCAGACAGAATAGTTTGGAGAATAACAACAAAAAACACACAACATATGTGCGACTTTATATCATATATGTACTAGTAAGTTGTGTAATTAAATATAAAAAGATCGGACAGGGAAAGTAGCATCCATGGATGACAGTCAAACACAATACACAGAAACAAACACGTCAACAGACAAACAAGAAGGCAAAAGTAGTAATAAATGCAAACGACATCAGAAACACAAAAGGGTTGACAATAGGGCTACCGCCTTGGAACGATCAGTGGCAAAGAAGGCCACTGGGGGGTTTAAACCGGTTCTAGGGTGCACCAAAATGATATATAGGGTCCTATAGAAACCATAGCGTCCGAAAGCAATGGCATCGTAGGTTCGCACTGTACTGCAAACAAGGACTTGAAACTACAATGAAAGAGACAAAAAACAACAGAAAGGGTGGTGAAGACAGGGTTACCGACTTCGAACGGTCAGTAGGCAATAAGGCATACTGGTTAGCTTGAATCGATTTTATATGCGCACAATACTCGCTATTATCCTGTCTTCAGGGCCCAAATAGACAAGACAGTGTAAACAAAACTACATGGAACCATGGACAATAAACAACAGAAAGGGTGGTGAAAACAGGGTTACCGACTTGGAACGGTCAGTAGGCAATAAGGTCTACTGGTTAGCTTGAATCGATTTTATATGCGCACAATCCTCGCTATTATCCTGTCATCAGCGCCCAAATAGACAAGACAGTGTAAACAAAACTACATCCCATCAAAAGGAAATCTCTAACAATAAAGTCCACATCCAGAAAAACTAACTAAAGATATACATACAAAATAATAAACATCTCAGGATGTATCCAGAATCGTACTGAACAACCATAGTAGTTGCAGCTAAAGAGAAAACCAATCTAGGGTACGACCAGAAAACCCGAGGGACGAAAGCTCATGCACCCACCTCCCTTAGTTGGGGTTTCAGTAGGTACAATAATAGAGTCCCAAGAGCTAGTCCAGTCATCGCACAAGTGAAAAGTGAAGCGTAATGACTGACTGTAGAGGGGTCAATCACTAAACATGCAGTGCGCTGTAAAACCAAAGGGTTATATCCTTTTCTGACGAACTTCCTGATTAAATTTGTAAAGCGGTCAGGAAACCCGTCAGACTCCTTTTAACTTTCGAAGTTTATAGACCACAGCTCCATAAAATGAGGGTTGTGATATGCCTAGTCGCAGAAGTGTTTTAAGGTTGGTGTTGTACTTTTCCAGCAGGCCCTCGTTGCGGCAGTAGAAATTAGAGAAAGATCTACGTAGTTTGTGATAACGAAAACCCTGCTAAAGAAGTTTATTTGTAATAAACCTCACACTTACCCTACTGTCATCCCATTAAAACAGGAAAGTGTAAATATAGAAATCCCCGCCATGATCTAATCTCTAACCAACAAGGCAACATTAATAGGCAATATAAGTAAAACACAAATATGCTCGTGTAAATATAATACAAAAAACAATAGCCTAGAAAGCCACAATGAAGGTACTCAATGACTTGGCAGAAGTCAGAGCAACACGAGAATAAACCATTAAGAGCACGACAAGAAAGATCATATACAAACATCAAACGCCATCGTCCCAATGGGCTTTACGTAGGCGTCATCATAGGGTCCAGAGCCTGTCCGATCATCGTACAATTAAAGAGGAAAACATAGTGGCGAACTATAAAAGGGTCACCACAAGCAGTACGTTGCAAAACGATAACCTCCTTTGATAAACTTTTTAACAAGTTTAACAAAGATAGTATGAAAGTCATCATGACCAAGAATCTTACGAAGTTTATAAATCACATCATCATAGAAGTCAGGTTGTGATAGTCCTTGTCGCAGAAGAGTTCTTAAA